>VDFB02178239.1:0-38915 GCA_007258455.2 Sequoia sempervirens | reverse complement strand
GAGGCCATATTTGCTAGGGTTGAATCTAGGTGAGGTGATCACGATAATTTGAGGTAGGCTGGTGTCTTTTCGGAGGTGAAGACCTTCATACAAGATGACTTCGAGAACACTTCCACTTTCTCCAGCTTGATCCAGGGCACGCAGGATTCCTTAGTTGCTTGGAGAAAATCTTGTGCACGGCATGAGACGTCAGTCACAGTGTTAGAATTCCAGCTTGATTGCATTCCACCTATTTCAATTCAGGAGGTTGAGGCTATACTTGGCAGATTCATTGATTTTGTAGCTAGAGAGAAGGAGAATGGGAATGCACTACTAGATAATGATCTTCTAGAAGACTGATTATGGGCATTAATTGCCTCTACTATTTTGGGAGTGAGTGGGAATCTTTGATTCATTTAATGTCCCACTCCCCATTCTGGCAGTTTTTAGGGTTAGGGCTGAGGTGGCTTAATCTTAGCCATTCTTTTGATTGTAATCCGGGTCGTCCATTGGACTAGGCTATCTATAAAAGGGGGAGTCCCCCTCATTTGTACCTCATTAGAATTAGAGACTAGAATCAGATTGGAGATCAGATTAGAGAGTAGAGCAGAGTAGACATTTTGCTTGATAGTTTAGCATAGTTTGGAGGAGAAGGAAAGTTTTCCTTTGAAAACTTTTGTAAGAAATTGTTGTGTAACACTTTCATAATAGAAGATCTTTTCATTGATGGTGAAATTTGTCTTCATTGTGTTTAGCTAGCAAGGTTTCTTCTTCCCTTCAATTCCAAGTAGCATAAGATAGCGTAAAGTAGTTTAAGAAGTAGCATTTTCATTTCATGCAAGTAGATAGTAGCTGTGGATGTGTGGCATTGATCAAGGCAACTATAAACTTAACTTCAGTTGTAGCTCATGCCTTGGTATGCGTCGTTTTGACGGTATCTTGATGTTGAGTTGTGACTTGAAAATTACTCGCTATCCCTTTGAAGATTGCACCTACTTTGTGTAAGCTGTCCAGCGTGAGGCGGAGCAGAGTTTGGTTGGAGCTGTTGAGATTGATCCCACGTCCCGCCTTAGAGTAAAACCTAGAATCTTCTTACCCTTTACACTCATTTACTTTGGGTTCATCTTTGGTTAGTTTTAGGAAAACGTACTTATTGCCAAATCATCCACATTGCATAAATCCCTTCCAATCATCCATTTACTGTTAACTGCAAGTATCCTGAACAATTGTGTAAGTCCCCTCGTGAAAACAACAATTCACATCAAACCAACTGAGGGTATTCTAAGTATTTCGGAACCTTGGAGTTGAACGTGCAAACTTTCTTGCAATCTTAGCGCACGGAAGACTTTGATCAAGAGAGAACGAAGTAGCCTTCGGACAACTTTGTTCTGCTAATTGGTGCGGTCACAAAAATCACATCAACAGGAAACTGGCGCTAGAAGGAGGGCTTTCCAAGGATTCCTTGCAGTGAACAACTACATTCAAGTAAAGAAGGGATTTTCATCAAAAAGAAATTCATTGGAGAAGAACATATCATGAGTCAAGATGGTGCTACCGCATAGAGAGATATTTCCAGTGTTACAGCCTAATTTGGGATTCAACAACGATCAAGAGGACATTCTTTCAGGATTGAATAATCTTGCTTGGAAGACAAAGGAGAGCTACACTGAGTATATGAGAACTTGCTTCGTGTTGGAGGAGGAAGAAGAGAAGGCTATTAAAATCCAAGTTGCAATTGAACGAGACTTGCTGAATCAAAGACAACCACTTTCTCCTGCTCCCGCACATCGCCGTCAGTAATCAACTACATCTTGGATCGTATCAGTTCATTCTTGCCTGATAAGTTGAAAAGAATTTTAAGGTCTACACCAAGTTCATCCAAGGCGTTTGTGGAGTTAGAACTACCTACTCGAGCAAGAAAGAAGGAAAGTCATTCAAGTAAAGAAGCTGAGTTAAGTGAGGAGATTTTATCAAGCAAAGAAGTTTAGTCAAGTGAAGAAAGCGGAGAAGAAATTTCAAGTTTGTTCCGAACTCCACCAAGTACTTCAAGGTTTGCTCAACCAAAAGCAGTTCAAGTTACCACACCAGTGTTTATTCAGCAGCCAGTTCAGGCTACCACACCTCAACAACAACAAACAACCCCAGTAATTGTATATCAAAGGCGGCAGCCAATTCAAGCAATGGCTCAACCAGGAGGTCAACCAGGAGGCCAACCCGCTCCAAATGGTGCTACTTGGCTGGTTACTAATCCGTCCCCTCTTGAGTTTGCTGATTACCACGACATGCCGAAGAATCCGGAGCATTTCTGCACTAAGTATCAAGTCAATGATCCAAATCGTTCTGCTGAGGATCACATCAAGATGTTCGAGGATCATTTGCGAAATAGACAAATTGCATACGCAGATGTAGCTTGCAGACTGTTCCCGTATTCTTTGGGAGAAGAAGTACACTTTTGGTTCATACATTTGCCAATTGGGTCCATAAGAACATGGGAGCAGATGAAAGAAGCTTTCATTGGGAAGTTTGGTATCCCCATTACCCCAGTAGAGCTTTTCCGCCAATTCACAGAAGTAAGAAGACAAGACAAAGAACCTATTCATGCCTTCAACAACAGATTCCAGAAAGCTCTCACAAGGCTATGTACTCCATACGTTGTTGCAGATGCTAGGGAAAACTATTATGTAGCCTTAGACCCACTGACCGCAATGTTTGTAAGACAAGCTCATCCGGCACCAGCCAATATGAACCAAGCATACGCGAAAGCTGTGGAAGTAAGTCAAAATATGGGACAAAACATAACTGGGCCTTCTTTGTACACAGGCTTGACTACTGCAAATAATCAGATGCTGACGCTTGGTTTGACATCGAACCAGCAAATCCCATCATTGAATCCAGTTCCGACACCATCTAATCAGTTAGTTCTCCATCCTGGGATACCCTTGTCCCAGACTCCAGCTACACAGCCTGTCTATCTCCATAATACAGTACCAGCAACAAGGACTCAAGAGGAGAAAGACGAAATGAAAGAATTAGTAGAACAAATGAAATGGCTGTCAACTGAGGTGACTTACCTCAGAAATCAGAATAACCAGATGTAGTCTATGTTGAAAAATTATCAGTCTCATCAGGGTAACAATCGAGGATATCAGAATAATCCTCCATACCATCAAGATTCCCACCAAGGACATGGCCATGATAATAGTCATGGGCATCGAAGTAATAATCAAGGATTTCAGAAGAGGACCTGGAATACAGGGCCCAACAATGGAGGTGTGCCGTCACCGTTAGATTATCCACCATCTCCAGAGAACCGTCCTACTGATAGAGTTTTCTTAGTTGAAGCAGCCATGTCAGGGTGGTGTAGACTCCACAATACAAATCAGCACTCAGAGTTACAGTGCCACGAATTTCAAGTAGCTGCTGATATTTTCAAAGGAGAAGTAAAGAGCACGGAGGGTACTGAGAATCCTCCAACTACAGGATATGAGATTGTCCCAGTACAAAGATATGACCAGGCGTTAATCCTAGAGGAAGTTAATATTTCGCCTGAGTACCAAAGTTACATGGCCCCATCTACTAATCACAGATTTCCACTAGCTTCAGCAAATGGTCCCGTGGGGGCGCCAGATAATCAGGCTGAAGAAGCCCAGGTTTATTCAGAAGCCCAAGTATATTCAGGAGTTCAGGATAGTTATTTAGAGGAGCCACTTGGTCAAGACAATTATATTTTCCCACCTCTTAATAACAGTGTTTTAGTGGAAGGAAGAAGAGAGGTGCAAGCATTTCAAACTTCCGGAGGTACGACACCCAAAGTTTATCAAAGGAGCTATCATCAAAAAGAGCCTCTGACATCCTCAATTCCTCGAATAATTTTGCAACTCCACCAAATCCAAATGCAAGCAACAATCCGAATGTACCTAGGGATTCTCCAGTAGTATAAGCAACAAAATATGATGCAGAACAGAAATGGACAACAAACTGTCTAGCAGCCTGTCCACCTAATGCAACGTCCACAAAAGGACAATCTTTCAAGAGATGATATGAGAAGGTTGAGTTCCTATGTGTTGGATGAAGTGAAGAAGATAAAGGTTAGCCTTCCATTATATGAGTTGATGAAAATTTCAGAAGTCAGAGATACAATCCTGGGAAGTTTATATGAAATGCCCGTGGTAAAGAACACATCTCAAGAAGCACCTAGTTCATCAAGGAACCATCCCGTGAGCACGCAGTCTCATCCTACACAGAGCGCGAATATGGTAGAAGAGGTGCCTCATGCGCCATTCAACACTTGGGAGACCCCACAACAGTCTCAGGGTTTTGTGGGAATGGTACAAGAATCTTCAAGCGAGCCTGAGAAGCTGAAAACTGAAGATAAAAGAAGAGTTAGATTCAATTTGCCTACAGGGCAAACGCAAGAGCAAACACAAAAAGTTTCCCATGACAATCAAGTTCCACGATGGGATGAGAGGAATGAGAAGAAGAATATTATACCAGAGGAAAGAAAGAAACCGGTGGTATTTTACCAGGGGAAGGATGAGCCCGCCCCATTCTTGGTATCAGTTAGAATTTTCGGAAAGTTATTACACAACTGTTTGATTGATTCTGGTGCTTCCAGCAATGTCATGCCACTAAAGGTATGCCAAAGGTTGGGTATAGTACCACTCCAAACAACCAAGAAAGTAACCTAGCTAGACAAGACTGAGGTTCCAGTTGTCGGGGAATTGAATAATATTCATATGCAGTTGTCAGCTGATCCCCGAATCCAGAGCTGCATTAACATATCAATAGTTGATATACCGGATGGATATGGAATGTTGCTGAGCAGAGACTGGGCCAAAAAGTTGAATGGGTATATTGCAACTGATTTTTCCCACATGTGGCTTCCATGGAGAGGAGTCCCGAATCAGATTAAGATCGAAAGTACACCGAGGCTTAAATTAATGATCACTGAGTATGGTGAAGGGAATGAAATAATGTTTGTAGAGACTGATTTAGGCTCATATAGGCCCCGTTTGTTGATGTGGATTTTTAAGGACCGCACCAATCAGCAGAAGAACAAAATAGTTTGAAGGCTATTCCGTTCTCTCTTGATCAAAGTATTCCGTGCGCTAAGATTGCGAGAAAGTTCGCACGTTCAACTCCAAGGTTCCGAATACTTAGAATACCCTCAGTTGTTTGATGTGAATTGTTGTGTTCTTACGAGGGGACTTACACAATTGTTCAAGATTCTTGCAGCTAACAAATGTGATACAGATGATTTCCAAGGGATTTTGTGCGTATGATTTGGCAATGAATTCATTTTCCTAAAGCTAACCAGAAATGTGTGGAAAGTAAATGAGCGTAGGGTCTAAGAAACTTATATTCTATTCTAAATGCAGGATATATGGGGGTCAATTTTGGCAGACTTCGACCGAATTTCACCTAGCCTCACGTCGGATAGCTTCAGCAAAATTAGTGCAATCTTCAAAGGGATAGTAAAAGATGTCCAGATTACAATTTAGCATACATACACCATCAAGACGACGCATATAAGTATACAAATCACAATCGAAGTTAAACTCAAAATGATCTCCAGTGGACCACGCAAGGCGAACTTATCATCAATAAGCTGCTAGTGGTATGGAATGAAATGAAGCTACCTCAATAAAACGCCACATATCAAAGTAAACTACTTGCATGAAATGAAAATTATGCTACTTGGATCCTAAAGGAAGAAGAGACCTTGCTAGCTATCCATGACAAAGACGAATTCCACCATCAATGAAAAGATCTATTATCATGAAAGTGTTACACAACAATCTCCACAAAAATTTTCAAAGGGAAAACTTTCTTTCTTCTCCACACTATGCTAAGCAAAATGTCTACTATGCTCTACTCTCTAGTCTCCAATCTCTAGCTCTAATGCTAATGTCTAATATCTACTGGATTACAAATGAGGGGGACTCCCCCTTTTATAGATAGCCCAGTCCAAAAGACGGCTAGGGCTACAATCAATAGAATGGCTAAGATTAAGCCACCAGCCCTAACCCTAAAAACTGCCAGAATGGGGAGTGGTGTAATAAATGAGCCAAGATTCCCACTCACTCCCAAAATAGTAAAAAGGCACACGCCTCACAATCGCCTTCTAGAAGATCCCCGCCTAGTAATGTATTCCCATTCTCCCTTCTCCTCCTAATCGCTAACCTAAGAATCTAGCAAGTACGTACCCTCAACCTCCTCAAAGACCGAAATGGGTGGAATGCAATCGTCGAACTCTAACACCGGATCAATGTTCATGCCTTGTACAAGATTTTCTCCAAGCAACTAAGGAATCCCCGCGGCTCGGATCAAGGTAGAAAGTGGTGCTATTTTTCGAACTATCCCTCACGAAGGTCTTCGGCACCTCTCAAAAGAAAGGCACCGTACCTACCCTCAAATTATCAACATTTACCTCATCCGATTCAAACGCCTAGCAAATATGGCCTCAAAAGTATTCTCAACTCCATCAATGATATTGGCCATAGCCTTAAGTACCCCCTCGTTGAATCTGCCTCGTGTCAGTTTAAAAACCACATCCCGTGGATTGTCAAGAATACCATCTAGAGAAATCATACCTGTCATTCTCCTGAATGACCCCTCCATCAATCAGCAATCGCAAAGGGACATGCCTCAATGCCTCAAGACGTTGAATTACTTTGCTCTGATAGACAGAAGCATCACCCCAAGCCTGATCAACTGCCTCCATCCGTGCCAAAATACTAGAAGCTTGCTGAAAAGCGAAAGCAAGGTCCTCCATAAACTTTTTTGTCTCAGCACGAACTCCCATGACCCACTTGTCTGCCTCCTGAGCCATCTTCCCTAACTCCATCAAGCCACTGATTGACTCTCTAGGTATCTCTGCTGGAGGCTCTATCACTGGAATCTCCTGCCCACGAGAACGAGACAACTGCTGCACATATCCAATTAGAGCCTTATGCTCTCTTTTCAACTTCTTCTACTTTCCTTCCTTTTTGAATAACGTGTCCTTAAGGGCGAGGTAGGAGTTATCACACTCCTCTACAATCTGTGCACCAGTGGGGCGTCCTAACTTCAAAGTTGTGACCACGTAATTCTTCGGCACTGCTTCATCTCGGTCACAATCAACCTGTGGCACGGCTACGTGAAGGGTACGGGAACCGTCCTCATCAGTTGATATCTTCGAAAACTTTCGTGCTCTCTTCTTCTGTGGAGGTGCACTGATCCTATTCAAGAACTCTTCCATTTCAATTGCTGGATCAAATTCTTCGCTGGGGCTTCTCCTCATCCTATCCTTAAGCCAATCAGGCACATTGTACTGTATATCAAAGGGCTGCTGCTCTCGTGCCTCTACTTCTCGAACTTGTTCGACCTCTACATCATTCTGGTGAGGCTCATCGTCCTCAAGTGGCTGAGTGTCTCCTGAAACTATATCATCATCATCCTCCATAGCTGCCTCTAACTCTTGCTGAAACTGGGGGTCAGTAGTAGTCCCCTCATCATCCTGCTGATCAACCCTACTAGGTGCGTTGACGCTCTGGCCAATCGACTCTCTCCGTGGTGGCTGATTATTCTCCTGTACTACTTGCACCTGATTCAATGCATTCCTTTGATCAGCAAACAAAGAAACCTCCTGTATGCTTGGAGAACGTGTATCCAATGGTGTGGGTGACTCCAACTTAACTTCCCGTGGAGGCTCCGGGCCGGTCAGCTCCCCGCCGAATTGGGTTTTTCCCTTCTCGACTCGACCTCGTGGTGATTTGTTTCTTTCACGGCAGGGTGTCCTGTGATCTCCTATCAAATTGTAAGTCAAAGCAAT
Organism: Sequoia sempervirens; assembly: GCA_007258455.2. Taxonomy (NCBI): domain Eukaryota; kingdom Viridiplantae; phylum Streptophyta; class Pinopsida; order Cupressales; family Cupressaceae; genus Sequoia; species Sequoia sempervirens. The sequence continues at coordinate 31,123 of VDFB02178239.1, read as the reverse complement.
TGACCTACTTTCAATCGCCACACGCCTATCAACCCATGCTCGCGAAATGTCAAGACCGAATAGGTGTCCAAGTCAGCAACCTTCAATTCTCACTCAATCCGAGCGGAAGTGAGTATCTCTACTACTACATATATAACTGATGGACAACGCCCATATCCCTTTACATTCACCTAGTCCGAACCGGAACAACTTTGCACTCCCTGATCATGTTAATCGGCAACCAAGAGAACATTCTTTTCCTGACTTCAACCTCATCTGATGCATCAGCCCAATAGTCCTCAATATTTGCCTTGTGTTTAAACTCTTCTGACAGTACCCATTTGATGTTATTATGCGGATCATAGTGCTGTCGGCTGGTGTGATATGAAAAGTGATAGAATTGAAGCTCACTCTCGGCTTCTCTGGCTGCCTGTAATGAAGGACACACTTCATCCGAGTTGCCCATGACAATCAGGAAGTCAACACCTCCCTTCTTCTTTTGAATTTTATCGTAGGCAACCAATTGCCTAGATATCTCTAGCATTAAAATTCTATCGGTTGGGTGCTTAGGCAGCCTATATGGGTATGATGAAAAACCTTGCAGGCTTATGTAAGAAAACTTTGGAAACTGTATAAACCAGCACCCATACCTTTCAATCAATTCTTGGGCCTCTCTCGAGATTTTGTGATGCATCCGCTCCTGAAGCAATCTCATGATATGCATGGTGAAGGCGTCATTGACACGCTTGTAATGAGTGGTACTTGCCAGGTGCAACTGCAGACAAGCCTCGTGGATTTTGAATTGGTGAGAGCCACAACCAACAGGTTCCTTGTACGAAATCCCTTTATACTTCGTCATACGAGCCAGCATGTAGATGATGTAAGAGCTCATATAGAACGTCTTCGTTCTTCTCAGGCTCAGGAGTTGCTCGTGCAAATTGTCACTAATCATCACAGCCCAGTTGACGTAGTCTTTTCCTTCTAGTACGAGATTGATGTAATAGAACATCCAGGGCTCGAAAATAAATGATTGTGGGCAGCCTCCAACTCCACTCAGCATCATAATAAGGTCACAATATTCCTGTTTCAAGTCATCTGCTATAATTTGTTTTGGCAACTTCGTTCGAGAAGGCTTGGGATTGATCATCCAGTGAGTATTGATTGTCTCCATGCATCTCTCGAATGCAGAAGCATACATTCGCTCAGCTCGCTCTCTGGATTTGTAAACCATGTTTCTGTGCACTGGGATCTCGAAAGCTTCACCAATGGCTGAAGGAGTGAGATTAGCAAGTACTTGTCCATCTGGTGACATGATTGACCTGTGATCTTTCTCATAGCAATTGGCGCACTCCATCATCAGCTCCGAACACTGAATGGCTGGTGGGAAACCAGCAGCTGCATATAATCCGCTTCGAACAATATTGTGCGAAGTGTTCGAAGGTCGATGACTTCCAATCCCCAGCATTCTGTTCTTGAAAGTTTCGAGGTTGATGGAGCCCAAGTTGGTATTTGTTAGCTTGCCCAACTTCGAAATGAATTTTGACTTTGGCATAAATGTCTTGCTCAGCTTCTTTATAACCGCTTGCCTGGATGCACCATTGTTGTCTTTCCCAGTCGCCCTTGCCTCAGCCATCTGCAAAACAATAGACATTCATCAGCAAATTAATTTATAAAATAAAACATTGTGCAGGGGCTGCAGTCGACTTCAAGAACTTGAGAAGCTGCAATAACATTTCTTATTCGCAAACCTCAGCTTCTTCTCTTCAACCGATTTTGAACTTCAATACTTAGAAAAGATTTCTAAGTAAACTTTAACTTCAGCAACTTAGCAACTTCAATCAGCAATTGTAAATTTGTACTTCTTCAACTCAGCAAGTTTCGCACCTCAATATACTCTTCTTACTTCAAGGCGTCCTCAGCTTCAGCAATATGATCTTCTTCAAGCTTCAGCAATATCTCTCTTTAAGTCGAAATTTCTTCAATCAACCTTCAGCAGATTCGAACTTGTGTCACAGGAACTTCCAACGCCTTTCACCCAGCAACCTTCAGCAAGTAAAATTTCGAGCTTCTTCAACAATTGCAGCAAAAAAAATTCGAACTTCTTCAGCACTTTAGTCTTCAGCAACTCACTGCAATGTCTAACTCAGAGCAAATCGAACTCTTTCAACTGTGAAAAAGAAGTGAAAAACTTCTCAATTTTATAGCCAAAAATCGAATTCTGGAAGGAGCCAATTATAGCCAGTACATTAAATTTCCACTACTCCACTTCAAGAATTCGAATTTTCCCTCTCTGGTATTTCTGACACTTGTCTGAGAATCTCAACCTTCTAGAAGTTCAACTTTGACTGGCATCTTAATTTACTTTCAAAAATGTTTAATTAAATTTCATCTTTTAATCCATTTAATTCCCCAGCCGAAACTCTGTCTTGCAAATTTAAATTTTATCATCTCTGATGCTCTGGAAAATTCATCCGTGAAGAATTCGATCGAAATCATCTAGGCAACTCACTTCAAATTCGTTGTCCGGAGAAAATTATCTTGAAAACACATTTTATTCACTTTGCCTTAGAAAATTTTAAAATTTTCCCTTAGGAAAACTCACAATTCGAGCACCGATTAAATTCCTCATGCTGAAGGTCTTGGCGAAGCGCGGAAGACATGGAAATTCATCTATCATCACAAATGTTCAGTACCCAGAAGAAAATTTTATCCGAAACGCGATGAATCCATGGGTACACAACGAACGGGTTCATTTAATTTTTTAAATTTTGAACCTTAGAAAAATATTATTCCACCAATTTAAATCCGTTCTTCATCTCTGTGAACATTCCGTTGCTCAGACTTGAGAAATTTTAAATTCATCCTGCATTGTCATCACCTTCATCTCTAAAAACTTTGCTCGTGCCTTAGGAAAATTCACCACCTTGAGTTCTAGGCATATTTTCTAAGGAAGAAAATACTTTGCCTTAGAAAAATTTTAAATCATCTTGAAAATTTTGCCTTAGAGAAATTATTTTGCCTTGGAAGTTTTTAGCTTTGATCACTTTGCCTATGAGAAAAATTTATTTCACTTAGAAGAACTTCCTGCAAGCACATCATATTTACTTCCATCATCTTCAACGCCTAGGAACTTTGTTTTATTCATCACCTTGCATTTTATTTCACACTTGAAAAATATTTTCACTTGAAGCTCCAACGCCTTAGGAAAAATTTTCATCACATCATCTTATATTTCATTTCACCACCCTAGGCGCATAGCATACTTGAAGAATAAACCACGCCTAGCACTTTATTTCACCATTGGCAATATTTTCTAACACCTTATAATACTTACCACCTTGGGCGCATTTAGCACTTGAAGAAGAATATTGCCACGCCTAGCATTTACCTTGCTTTGACCACGCCTTGGAGTATTTTACTCACCTTTTACCTCATTCACCACCCTACATTCACTTTTACCATCATCATCTTGGGCGCATTTTGGCTTGCATGGAGGATGACTCTTCAACTTCTTGTTTTTTGTCCTTACTTGACCTCATTTGGGCGCATTTAGGCATGCATGAAGGATGAAAATTGTTGACTTGTTGACCCTTTTGAACTTGGGCGCATTCTTCATGTAGAGGAGGACGAATTCCTTTGACTCCTTTGACCTTTTCTCTTTTTGGGCGCATTTTTCATGTAGAGGAGGATGACTCTTGTAACCACGTCCTTTTGTGACCTTTCACCTTCCTCGTTTTTGTCTTCACATGCATGCTTTTGGGCGCATTTTGCATAGGGAGAAGGATAAAACATGTTGACTCCTTTGACTTGCTTTCATTTTGGGCGCATTTTCACCTATGTGCAGGATGGGCGCATTTGGGGGGTGGTGGAGGACGAGTTCTACACTTAGCCATTTTTCTTGCTATCAGCTCTCAAGGTGGGCGCATTTTGGCATAGCTACAGGATGAAAATCGTTGACTTTCTTTGACCTTCCAAGCATGGGCGCATTTTAGCCTAGGAGGTGGACGAAGTCTCATACTTAGAATTTTTTATGCTTTCACCTTGAGTTGGGCGCATTTTGCCATGGCTGCATGGCTGCAGGATGAAATACCTGAGTTAGAAAATTTCTGGCATCTGGTGCTTGAGGGCGCATTTTCTTGTAACTGCAGGATGAAGTTCTAGACTTAATACTTTTTCCTTTGTCTTTTAGTTTATCCATGCCCTACTATTTATAGTAAGTCCTTTGATTTTTGCATCTCTGAAGCTCGGAATGATTTGAAACTCAAACACTGCATCCTCACGACCCTTTTACCCTGTTGACACTGCTATTTTTAGTTGGCTCGCTATTTTTAGCTCATTTCTCAAGGTATTTGCTATAAATAGTAACGCCAGCTTCTAATACCTCCCGCCGATTGACTTGAAATTTGAATGACGTGGCTCCTCACATGACTCGCCGGCTATCGGGCGATGCAACTGATTTGCTATTTTATTAAGCTTTCAAACCGACTTACTATAAATAGTAAGTGCTCCGCTTGACTTGAAATTTTACCAACAGAGTACTCCGGTTGGCGTTGATCGCGGTGGTTTACACCAATTTTCAAAATTCTCACTTTTTGCCCCTTTTTCAAGTCCAAGTTCGAAACCCCTAATTTGCTTTTGCATGCATATCAAATGATCTTGTTTGTTCTCGCTTCTGTTGCATGGAAGCTCGTGATTCGGTGCTAGGAGGCGGGCCGGACGCACCTGCTAAAAATAGTAAGTTCCTTACTGAGTGATTATCTTGACTTGCATGTCACATCACTGCGAAGCTCTCGAAAAACCCATAAGGAATATGCCGACATGCAAAGAAAACCCTGACATGCAAACCCTAAAAATAGCCTCGAAGGCTGAACTCTGAAAGTTGTCGTCTCATTTTGCATGTTATACCATCGCGAAGGTCTCGAAAAATCCAGAAGGAATATCTAGACATGCAAAGGAAAACTCTCAGATCAAGCCCCGAATTTGCTCAAAGCGGACGCTTAAAAATAGAAAGTTGCCTGCTTCTACCAAATTTCGCGACGAAAGCGTTCCGATGTGTCTAAATAAGGACTGCTGACTTCAAAATGCTTACAGATTGCCTTATAATTGCACACTTACTAAAAATAGTAAGTACTCGGAATTTGATGAAAATTTGCTGAGAGTCCTGTTGGAAACATACTGACAACAATGTTAAGCTCTGTTTTCAATTTATTCACTTCGTTCGACCTTGGACTGACTAGGAAAGATGAAACCCTAATTTTCAGACTGGTCATTTCACGCTTAAAGCTCAATGACGGGCACAACCCTCGAAAGGCAGATAGAAAAGAGACAGAGAGAGAGAGAGAGAGACAAAACCCCAAGCCAAAAGACCGTAATGGAGCAAAAATAGTCCTATCTTGAATGGGCGATGTGTGTGAAGGTCACAACACCATCCATCTCCAGTCATGGGCGCATTTGAGGGTGTGAGGAGGAGTTTCAACACCTTAGTCATTTTTCCTCACCACTATCTCTCTCCACTTTGGGAGCATTTCAAGTATAGAGGAGGAATTTTTTTGACACTTAGAACTTTTTTCATGGCCAACCTCAATATGGGCGCATTTAGCTAGTGGTGGAGGAATTCAACATACTTAGCAACTTTTAAAAGCCACTTCCTTCAACCAGTTTGGGCGTATTTGAGGCATCAAGGAGGAATTTCCAACGCCTAGAACATGTCTTAGCTCCACCTCCAACATGGGCGCATTCAAGGGGTCAAGGAGGAATTTATAACACTTAACAACTTTTTTCCTTAGCCACCAGCCAACTTGGGCGCATTTGGGACCCTCTGCAGGAATTTTTACTTCGAAAATTTTCTAGCTCCATATCCATCAAGGGCGCATCTAGGGGTCCTACAGGAACTCAACACTTAGAAATTTTTTCCATGTCCTCCATAGCTAGATGACTTGGGCGCATTTCTTGGGTCAAGGAGGAATTTTTCAAGACTTGAAAAAATTTCATCACTACCGCTCTCCTTGGGCGCATTTGAGGTGTGGAGCAGGAATTTCACACATTTAGCAACTTTTCATCCTTCAGCTAGTCATCCAACATGGGCGTATTTCAAGGGGTTAGCAGGAATATCTCAAGACTTGAAAATTTCCATCACCTTCATCCAGTTGAGGGCACATTTAGGGGGTTCAGCAGGAATTCTTCAGCCTTAGACATTTTTTAGCTTGCTTGCCCTGGTTTGCTATATTTAGTAAGTTTATGATTTTCACTCTTCTGAAGCTTGGATTGATTTGGAATTTGCGCCACAGGATCCTCATGATCTAGTTGATTTGTTCACATTGCCATCTTGCGCTAACTTGCTATTTATAGCCTGTTTCTGGAGGTGATTTACTATAACTAGTAACTGCTTGGTTTCATAATTTCTGCATCTCTGTTTAACTTGAAATCTGACTGACGTGATCCTCATGGGTTGACTAGCCTGTTCACACTGGTGTCTCGCGCTGACTTGCTATTTATAGTCTGTTTTTGGAGTGACTTACTATAAATAGTAAGTGCTCAAATTGCCTTCAAATTTTACCAATGGACTCCTTGAAAGATATTGATTGCAATGGGATACATCAGTTTTTGGAGATTTTGGCATTTGACCCTCCATTTTGGGTCTCGAAGCTGGAAACCCTAATATGACTTGCATGTTGCTCAAACGATCTCCGTTTGACCCCATTTTTGTTGCATGTCGCCCTGTTTGTGATACTGAAGTGCTGGGTAGCTGCCAGAATGATCCTTGCTAAAAATAGTAAGTCCCTGAAAAAGTGACCAACTCTGCTTGCATGTCACCTTGCTGTGTAGCTCTTGAAAAACCCATAAAGAATAACCTGACATGCACTAAAAAGTCCTGCATGCAAACCCTAAAAATAGCCTTTGAAGACAGCTCTTGAAAAATGTCCTAATCTTGGTTTGCATGTTACATCACTGCGAAGCTTTCAAAAAACCCACAAAGAATATCCAGACATGAGTTGAAGACTCCAACATGCAAACCCTAAAATTAGCCTCCGAAGTGAGGACTACTGAAAGTTATCATCTCATCTTGCATGTTATACCATTGTGTAGGTCTCGGAAAACCCAAAAATATTCTTTAGACATGCACTGAAAAACTTTGCATGCAAACCCTAAAATCTGCTCCTGAAGGTGATACTTGCGAAAAATAGAAAGTTGTCAGATCTAGCTCAAATTTTGCAGACAAATAGTTTGATGTGCCCCGAATGCAATGTAATGGGTAAAACTTCAAAAAGTGTTGAGAAAATGTCCCAAATTAGGTACTTACTAAAAATAGTAAGTTGTTAGAACTCAATGAAATTTTGCTGGGAACCTACTGGAAGCTTGCCGAATGTAGTGCCAAGCTCAGATTTCAATTCACTCACTCCATTTGAATTCAAACTAACTGGAAGATTCAAAACCCTAATTTTACAGACTTAGCCAAAATTTCAAGTTTAAGCTCAAACACAGGCACATCCCCGAAAAGATAGAAGAGACAGAGAGAGACAACAGAAAAATCCAAAGCCAAAAGACGAGAATGAAGCAAAAATTAGGGGGTCCCCATTTGCAATGGGGTGATGTGTGAAAAGGTCACAACAAGTATATTTTTCACCTAGCAAGGCATATATCGAAATCAGGTGAATTAGTTTGCCAATTTAGCATTGATGCAATTCCACTCACATTCACTATCAAACAATTTGGCTCAATCAGGGTTTGCATTCACTATCAACCAATTTGACTCAATCAATTCTATGATTTTCTCATATTGTAAATCGGATGGCTAACTCCTAGTATCTTTCAGTCATTTCCATTGTCCTCATTCTAGTCTCTGCATGCTCTCACCTTGCTCACGTCGGGAACTTGGTAATCGAAAAGACCTGCAATCTAAGTGACCAAAATTTTGTGTGAATTTGAGCTAATGCCCTATAGGGTTACACACTTCCCTTAGCTTTTCATTTTTGTTGAGCTTATATAAGAATGGGCAAATGGTCTATGAACACCCATCACAAACTTTATAATCTTTTGTATTGAGATTAATAAATTGTCTCAGCTCAAATAGTAGTTGGCGAGACCACCTCCATTTTGTACATATATCAGGGTGTAGGGAAGCTAATTGTTGTATCTCAAATCCTACATTGTGGCCTTGTATTTTGGATATCAATAAAAGAATCATTGAATCAGCAACAAGGTTAATCATCAGTTTCTAGCATAGTCTTCACAAACTTACATATCATTGGCTCAAAGCAAGAAAAAGGGATATTTATGATAATATATATTTTATTAAATAAAACAAACGTCTCAAGATTACATGGAAACACACAGGTATCCTTGTATAGATATTGATAGGGTTGATATGCTATAGGATACTTCTCATTCATGAATAGATGATAATAGATATAAATAATAGTCACCATGGGTTTATCACAATCGCACACATGTTATGAATCATCCAGTTGGAATCCAATTATTATTACTTATGAGAATAGACTTTCTTCTTCTTGAGAATTAACGAACAAGATCATTTATAAAATGTTTCATCAATTACTACAGTTCTAGCAAGAAGTCTTGGATATTGTTCGGAGGAATGTATTGATACTTCCGTTTCTAGGGATTCAATCTATGTCTATCCATGAAGAAAATCCGCTTATACTTGAGACAGTGAATTGAAATTCTACATAATCAGTCTCCCAAAGTTGGAATTTTCTTGTATGTAGGACAGCAGTTTCCATTTATCACCCTAACTCATCCCCATAAACTCCAAGATTTCATTTGCAAATCCAACTCATAAACTAACCTTTACAAACAATACTTTCATGAACTGGAATATCTAATTAACCCTAGCATCTACAATTCAAAAGAAGAATGCTTTTGAGCAAGTATCGCATACCATGTTATAGTAGCATATTACTTGAAAAACTCTTAAATAATCCTGAGTAAACATGACCCATTACATTTGCCATGATGTTTCCCAAAATTTTCAAAGAGCTTCTGATATTCTTTTATAAATAACTCTCTTTTTATTGCTCATTTCTCACATTTAGAGGCAGAAAAATATAGAAAGGAAAAAATAAAATATATTGATATTGACAAATGACCAAAAATAGATCAATGGGACTGGAACATTTAGCAGGTACAATAGTAAAAGGACTTGTTGTGACCTTTTTCACACATTGCCCCATTCAAACTGGGGACCCCCTAATTTTTGCTTCATTCGGGTCTTTTGGCTTGGGTCTTTCAGTTTGTCTCTCTCTGTCGGTCCTTTCTATCTGGTGTACTTACCATTTGACCTGGGTTTGAATTTTGGCCAAGTCTAGAGGGCTTTTTAATGAATTAGGGTTTACATTCTTCAGACAACTTTGAGGTCAAATTGAGTTGGCTAATCAATCTCCGAGCTTATCACTGTTATTAGGATACTTCCGGTAGGCTCCCTCTGAATTTTCACTGAATTCTACCAATTTTCTATTTTTAGTAAGTGTCAATTTGGGACTTGTTTTCCTGATATTTTCACGTTCTGACAGCTGCACTACATTCTAAGCACTTTGAACTCATCACTAGCAAAATTTGAGCAGAAACGGAGAACTTGCTATTTTTAGCAGTTCTGCCTTCGGAGGCAGATTTCGGGGTTTGCATGTAAGTTTTCTCAGTGCATGTCAGCATTATCTTTTTGGGTTTTCCGAGAGCTTCGCAACGAGGTAACATGCAAGGGGAACTGGTCACTTTTCAGGAACTTGCTATTTTTAGCCAGCGCTTGCATGTTGATGAATTTTTTGGGTTTTTCTGGGTTTTTCAAGATCTCTCGAGCAGTGTGACATGCAAAATCATCTGACAGCTAGTTGATCACCATTTCAGCCACTTACTATTTTTAGCAGGTACACTTCAGTAGCTGCCCGACGCTTCAGAATCACGAACACAGTGACATGCAACAGAAACATAATTGATCGAAGCTCATTTGAGGCACATGCAAGATGAATTAGGGTTTCGAGCTTCGGGACTCAAAATGAGGGGTCAAATGCCAGAATTTCCAATAACTGAAGTATCCCATCATGATCAGCATCTTCCAAAGAGTCCGCTGGTAAAATTTGAAGACAAACAGAGCACTTACTATTTATAGTAAGGCGTTCCTGAAACATGCCAATAATAGCAGGTCAGCACGAGGCATCAGTATGAACAAGTCAGGTAGGTGATCAGGACCCCATGGCGCGATTTTCAAGCTGAATGGAGTTGCAGAGGTTCAAAAAGGAAACACTTACTATTTTTAGCAGGCTGGTACAGAGGAATTAGGGTTTCCTAAATTCAAGGGCAGGACACGACAATCATGCAGAAGCAACATCCATCCACGACCAACACTCTTTAGGCAAACAACACGCCAAATTTGAACTTATTTTGAGCAGTTGCTATTTTTAGTAAGTTGCTAAAAATAGCAGGCGTAGACAAGCATTAGGCACTAGTAGTACAACCACATCTAGAGGTTCGAAACAAGGCAAAATCAGGTCTTTCGGAGTTAGAAATCAGTTCAAAATGCAAAATTTGAAGGACTTTCTAAAAATAGCAAATTAGGGCAAGCCAGGGTTAGCATGAACGAGTCACCCCAAATCAGGCAAGGAGCATGAAATCCACTAAAATTGATAAATTTTCAAATCCACCTGAAAACGCCATTAAAGCTGAAGGTTGATGAAAATTCTCTAAATACTTCAAATTTGAAGCTTGATACTTCTAATGCACCTTAAGAGGAAGATTGGGGCTTTAAAAATTCTAAGTCATAAAATTTGATGCTCCAAAGGCTAAATGCCTAAGGCTTGGTAGATGACATAGAAATTTCTAAGTATTGAAAACTAGAAGTTGCCCACCCCAAATGCGCCCAAGCTTTGGAAGATGAAGGAATCTCGAAAAATACTAAGTGTTGACAAAGTGGAAGTACCACCTATGGAATGCGCCCCCAATTTGAAGTTCAACCCTTGAAATGCACCTTTTGAAAAGAATACTTTGAAAATTTTCTAAGTATTCAAAATTGGAAGCCCAAGGTCTTATTTGCGCCCAAGGTGAAGAGAGGCCTCTAAAACGTCTAAGTGCTCAAAGTGAAAGTAGGAGGTCCAAAATGCGCCCTTAGTAAGGAGGAGGATAAATATTTCTAAGTGCTTAAAAATAAAAGCTCAACTGCTGATTTGCGCCTTGGGAGAAGAAGAACCTCAAAATTCATCTAAGTGTGGGAAGCTTGAAGAAGGCTTAGTCATTTGCGCCTTACCTTGAGAGATTGAGTTTAAATTTTTTCTAAGTGTTTGAAACTCAAACCTCACACATTCAAATGCCCCTAAAGGGAGATTGAGTTTAAATTTTTCTAAGTGTTTGAAACTCAAACCTCACACATCCAAATGCCCCTTAAAGGGAAGATGAGGTTAAAATTATTTCTAAGTGTTTGAGAAGTGGAGGTACCACCTATAGGGTGCGCCCCCAAATGAAAGCTTGCACGTGAGTTTGCGCCTTGAAGAGGGGAGGGTGAAATTTTCCTAAGTATTAGCAAAATGAAAGTACAAAGTATCCAATGCGCCTAAGCTTAGGCAAGAGTTTGAAAGTGTTTCTAAGGCAACGAAATTGAAAGCTTCAATGGTGAAATGCGCCTCAGCAAGGAGAAGTTGAAGTTTAGAATTTTGACTAGGGCAACGAAATGGAAACATATGATATAAAATGCGCCCAGCCTTTTGGAGAAGAAGTAAGAATATTTTCTAAGTATTGTTAAATTGGAGGCTCAGGGTATGATATGCGCCCAGGGTCATGGAGGAAGAAGTTGAGAATTGTCTAAGGCGTGAAAAAAATAATAATAATAAAAGTTCAACACTCTAAATGCACCCAAGCTAGGAGTTAAGAAGAAATTTGCTTAAGTGTTTGGAAGGAGAGGGAACTCAAAATTTATCTAAGACACTTCAAATTTGAAGTTGAACATCTCATCCACACCTTGAGCTTGAGGGAGAAGGAACTTAAGTTTTTCTAAGGCAAATATTAAAAGATGAAAGCCAGAGGGTTGATTTGCGCCTTAGTTAGAAAATGGATGAGCAAATATTAGATGTTGAAAAATTAAATGTTTCCCCCCTTGATTGCGCCTGGCATAATAGAAAAATCAACAGAGATTTTTCGTGAGGCATTTGGAAGTAAATGAAAATTTGCTCTAGGCAAATAATTTTAAATTTGCTCAAGCTGGAGAAATTAAATAAATTAAAATTTAAAATTATTATTTTCCAAAGTTAAAAAAATCAAATTCCCCCTTCATTTGGACACATAATTTTTGAAGTCGGAAGATATTTATCATGGGGAGATTTTTTTTTTTTATTTCAAAGTTTATTTTGGACGGAAAATAATTTTGCCTAGCCAATTTAAAATACTGGAGCTCACAATGATTTTTCGAAGGCGCTGACGTGACGAATAAAATTTCTCAAGTGAGATTAAATGGCGTTGAAATTAAATTTTAATAAAATATACGCCATTTTAAAAAAGGATGAAATTTTAATACTGAAGTGAATTTTTATAAATTTCTTGAAGTAGTCAACTGGAAATAACTGGCAGTCAAGGAGGGAAATTTTAAATTCAAAACAAGGAAAGAATCTCTAATAATAGCCAATTTCTATGATGACTGCATGATTACTGGGAATATTCTCTCCTAAAATTGGAAAATTTCTAAGTTATGATGAAGTGAATTTATAGCATTTGCTAAACCGGGCACCAGCTTTCAATTATAAAAACTTCGAAGTTTTTCATTTCTATTCACAAAATTGCAGAGCTGAAATTTGTGCTGGTGAGCTGAAAGTGATTGTTGAGTTTGAGTAATTGCTGAGTTGCTGAGTGTTGAGAAATTTCTAAAGTTAGATTATTTTCCTAAATTGCTGAAGATTGAAAGTTGCTGAATGCGAAGAAGAAATAAAATCTGAAGTAGAGGTTGCCGAAGTTGAGAAAATTATTTCTCCAAGTTGCTGAAAGTGTGTGCTGAGAAGAAGTGAAATTTGAATTTTTTGAAGTGCTGAGTTGATTTTTTCGAAGTGCTGAGTTGATTTTTTTGAGGAGCTGAAATTATTGTTGCTGCAAGTTGCTGAGAGTTTGAAGTTTTAAATTTCTCGAGGTTTGGAGTTGGAGTTTTAATGCTTAAGTTTTTATTTATTTGCAGCCAACTCCACTTGCCAGCCATCTCACGAACTTTTTATTTTTTTTAAAAGGTTTGGATTATAATGCTTGCTTTTTGTTTTGCAGATGGCTGAAAGTAGAAGAGGAGATGTTGCTGGAACGAGCAAGGCTGGAGCCAAAGCTGGAAATGTTGAAGCTGGCAAAGAGAATGCTTCCAAGCAGGCTATTATCAAGCAATTGAAGAAGTCTTTTATTCCGAAGTCGAAATTTGTATCGAAGCTGGGAAATTTGACTGACACCAACCTCGGTTATTTCAACCTCGAGGCCTTCAAGAGAAGAATATATAGGCAGGGTGGTAATCCTCCGTCGGTGATTTCGCACAACATTGTGAGGAGCGGGTTGTATGTGGCAACCGGTTTCGCGCCAGCAGTTCGATGTTCAGAGCTTATTATGGAGTGTGCAAATTACTACGATTCAGACCACCGGACGATTGTTTCTCCAAATGGCATGCCGCTAGCTAATTTCACAGCTAATGCAATTGGTGAAGCATTCGGGATCCTGGCCACGGACAAAATGTTGTACAAGTCCAAGGAGAGAGCTGACAAGATGTATGCTACATCTTTCGATAAGTGTGCTAAGAGGATCAACACTACGTGGATGAGAAAGCCAAAGCCTCCTGGCGCCAAGCTGCCGAAACAAATTATCTCACAGGAGCTGAAGCAGGAGTATTGCGACTTGATCATGTTGCTCAGCTGGGTTAATGGCAGCCCACATGCATATGCGTTTGAGCCATGGATGTTTTTCTATATCAGCGTGGTACTTGAAGGAAAAGAATATGTGGACTGGGCACAGATGATCAGTGATAACATTAATGAGTAGTTCAAGAATCTAAGGAGAACGAAGACGTTCTACATGAGCTCATATGTCATCTACATGTTGGCTCGAATGACAAGATATAAGGGGCTGGCATACTAGGAGCCGATCGGATGTGGTCACAATCAATTCAAAATCCATGAAGCATGCAGGCAGTTGCATCTCACGAGTACCTCTCACTTCAAAAGGGTGAATGACGCCTTCACAATGTACCTCACGAGGACTCTTCAAGGAAGATTGCAGCAAAGAATATCCAAGGAGGCTCAAGAGTTGATCGAGGAGTACGGGTTTTGGTTTGTCCAATTCCCGAAGTTCACTTATTTAAGGCCGTTGGGGCACCACTCATACGCCTACCGACTACCAAGATACCCCATCAATAGAATGATAATGCTCGAGGTGTCTAAGAAACTTGTGGCCTATGACAAAATTATAAAAAAGAAGAAGAAAGGAGGTTTGCACTTCCCTATTGTTTTGGGAAACTCGCTTGAAGAGTGCCCTTCTTTGCAAGCAGCCAGGGAGGCAGAAGAAGAGTTGCAGTTTTATCAGCTCACTCTCCATACCAGCCGGTAGGACTTTGATCCCCGAGAGAAGATTGGAACGGTGTTGGGCGAGGAATACAGGCACAAAGCCCAATTAGAGGATTTTTGGGCAAACGCACAAGATGAAGGTGAAATTAGAAGAAGAATGTTCTCCAGATTGCCTCTTAAGTTAATCAGAGAGTGCGAGGTGGTCCAGGTTCCGGATCAATTTAATGAAGATGCCAAACTTACGCACCTGGACTATGAGTCGATAAAGAACACGCCAATCCCACCCCCGGATTGGGTTGAGCCAAAGATTACAAACTTAGACACTTTGTCTATGCCTGTCTTGACCTTCACGAGGAGTTGGGTGGATGGGCATGTTCACAAGCTAAAGAGAAGATCCATTGCTCTCTCGTAAAGTCTCATGGGCAATCGAAGGCCACCAGTGTCAGCAAAGAAGAGGAAACAAATTGCCCAGGCTGCAGAGCCACAACAACAGGAAGAGCCTATTCAGCCTGAACCTCAAAGATCGGAGGAGACATCACCTACTCAGTTGTTGGCTCAAGCCTCCAGCGTACATGAAGTCTCGATGTTTGCAGACCAGAGGGCCAGAGTGAATGAGGAGCCAGAAATTGGAGAAGTTAACTAGCCGTTGCCAAGATAACTGGACAATCGAAGTGCCAATGCTCCTGAGAATACTGATCAGCTAGAAGAGGGAGAAGAAACAGAGACAGACATTCGCTTTGATCGTGCACTTGAGGCAGCTTTTGCGGAGGAAGATATTACGGAACCTGAAGTTAGAGCTCATGAGGAGGATAGTCAACATATGGAGGCGGATGAGCCTCGGCCAAGCGTTGCTCAGGAGGAAGTTCATGAGGTTGAGGCAACAGAGGAGCAGCCCCTTATTGTTTACGGCGCTGAGCGGAATGCTCCAAATTGGCTCTCATGCGCGATAAGGAGAGATATGGAGGATGACACCGACCCGGCGATAGAAATGGAGGAGCTCTTGAATAGAACAAGTGGGTCACCAAAAAGGAAGAGAGCCAGGAAATATTCTAGGATGGAAACTGATGAGGCTGGTTCGCACACTTTCCATATTGCAGTTCCAAGGGAGCACTATGATCTAGGTGATGTGATGCCTGAAAACTATATAGTCACTATGATTGAATTAGGGCGTCCTTCCGGAGCTCAGGTTGTTGAGGAGGCAGAAAATTCCTTCCAGGCACTGAGGGATAGGATGGTACGAAAGGAGGAAAAGAATAAGAGATTGAAGAAGGAGCATAAGGCATTAGTTGGATATGTACGGCATCTAGCACATCCATGTGCTCAAGAGAACCCAGCAGTAGAGCTTCCACCTGAGCTGCCACGGGAGTCAATTAGTGGACTCGAAGAAATGAGGAAGGCTATTCAAGAAGGAGATAAGTGGGTAGGCGGTGTCCGTGCTGAAGCTGAGAAATTCATGGTTGATCTTGTCTCCTCTTTTCAGAGTGCTTCTGGTATCCTCTCGCGCTTGGAGAACATCGAGCAGGCTTGGGGTGACACTCATATTCCAGGACAAGACCATTCCTCGCCTGGCTGCTTTGATGCGCGTACCCATGCAGACTTTAGTTGATGAAGGGGTGATTGAAGCCGGCGATATATGACTTTCTTGGGTGGCATTCGGCTGCGTTCACTAGCAAAGGCTTCTTCGACATGGCAGCGGCAGAGTCATCTAAAATCAGAAAAGCGATGAGAAATATCCATGAGGGCATCCTCAATACACTGGAGGCGTTCTCCAAGAGACTAACTCCTGAGGAGGTAGAAGTTGATGGATTGAAAGGGAGGTTGCAGCCGTTCTTCTCGGAGATGAGGGGGTTTGCTCAGCTTGACTTTGAGAACATTTCCACATTTTCACCTATCATTCAAAGCACACAGGAGTCCATTGAGGGTTGGAGAAAATCTTGTGACAGACAGGAGCAAATGGTTGCCATCCTCGAATATCAGCTCAACCTTACTCCGACAATTTCGGAACAGGAAGTTGATTCAGTGCTGACCCGGTTCGTAGCTTACGCAGTCAGAGAGAAGAGCAATGGAAACAAAGTCATGGACGAGAATCTTCTGGAGGGATAGTGGGCATTAATTGCCCATAGTGGTCAAGGAGGAATCTGCTATTTTTGTACTTATTAATGACGCCACTCCTCCACCTTCTGGTTGTTTTTAGAGTGAACCTTGTCTAGGGCTGAGGTGGCTCGATCTGAGCCGTCCATTGTAATTTGATCTGGACCATCCATTGGATTGGCCAGCTATATAAAGGGGAGTCCCCTCATTTGTACACTAGTTAGTTAGACATTTGATCAGACTAGAGAGTAGACATTTTGCTAGAGCATAGAGAGATAGTTAGAGTTAGAATAGTTTCATTGCATTGTTTGAAGGAGAAGGGGAATTCTTCCTTTGAGGATTTTGTAAGAAATTGTTACGAAGGCTATCATAATAAGAGAATTTCATTGATGGTGAACTCCACTTTTGTCATGAGTAGTTTGTGAGGTTTCTTTGTCCTTCGACTTCAAGTAGGGCTTAATTTAGAGTAATTTTCATGCAAGTAGTTAATTATGAGTGGTTGTGTTCGATTTAAGTGAGCTTCATTAATCCATACCACTAACAAGCTTATTGATGGTAAGTTTGTCCTGCGTGGTCAACTGGAATACCTTTTAGATTTAACTTAAATCAAGATTCATGTGTATGTATGCATCGTTTTGATGGTATTTGCATTATTGAATTGTGATTTGAACATCTTTTCGCTCCCTTGAAGATTGCACCAACCTTGTCTAAGCTGTCCAACAGGAGGCAAGACAACTTTCAGTTGAAGTTCATTGAAGTCAAGCTCAATACCTCTTGCATTTAGACTAGGACGTAATTTTCTAATCTCTACAGCCATTCAATTCCGCATAATTTTGGTTAGTTTTAGGAAAAGTCATACATCAACGCTAAATCATTCGCACGAAATCCCCTTCAAATCTTTAACTTGTTGTCAACTGCAAACCTTTTGAACAATTGTGTAAGTCCCCTCGTGAAAAACAACAAATCACAACGAACCTACTGAGGGTGTTCCAAAGCTTTCGGAACCTTGGAGTTGAACGTGCGATCTTACTAGCAATCTTAGCGCACGGGATTCTTTGATCAAGAGAGAATGGAGTAGCCTTCGGACAACTTTGTTCTGCTGATTGGTGCGGTCACAAAAATCACATCAACAGGACTATGGGGAAAAAATGGAGACCCTAGACGAAAAACAAAAAAGGGGAAACCCCCAAGCAAGTACGATAAATAAGGAGGAAGATCCCATGATGTAATAAAACAAAAGAAGACAATCCAGGTGAACAACTAAATTGATTACAATGAGAGTACAAATGCAGAGTCTGAGGATACTCACTGAGGAGAGTCCAAAGCTAAGCGGGCCAGGTTGGACAACCCTAGAAGATAGCCGGCGTCACATAGAATCCCCTTTAACATTCAAGGTCAAAGAACTGCAAGTAGTGGACAAAAACCTGGTTTTGCGAGCTTGTTGCTGAGATCTGAACTATGGAACCGAGGCGTAAGAGGGCCCATGACATCAGAATGATATAGAGCCACAACCACTAAAGTGAGGGATATCATGAAGTCCCAGCCATACTACAACACAAAGAAGAGCAATAGGCAGACTGACCAATTTATTTTTAGCATTAGGGATTTTTTTTCAATTACTTTAAATAGATATTTTCTACAAGATAAAATATAATATCCTAATAAGGGTCTTCTATTAAATTATACACTAATAAATGTTTATTTAAAACAGAAGGTTGCACCTAAAATGGCAGGCCATATTGTATGATACAACTGTCCTAATTACTGGACCAATTGTTTCCTTTTACATAAGCCCTCTTAGGTAAATAAAATATTTAATGAATCATATGCATTTTTTTATGATTAGCATTTTTATATGGTATTGTCTAATTTCATCTCTACATCATATTTGAAGTGAAATAGCAAAATTATTTTTTTCTCTAGTTTTACAACTAGAGCTAGTTTTTAGCTCCCAAATTTTATCCAAAATTTTCCCATAGTCAACCTAGATAATCGAATTCCATTTACAGTTTACACTTTTTCCATGCCAGGTCAATGCTTGTATACCATATCATGGAAGTTGAGAAAAGATGCAAATGTAGTATTGGATTCATCTTAAAATCAAGAGACATTATTTTCCAACTGAAATGAATGGACATTGATTACCTAAGTTGATAGGAAAAGCTAAATACTAAGAATATAGAAAACTATGTAAGGTCACAGTATCTATCGTTTAAAAACAGAAACGTGCCATAAAATGATCAACCATTTTAGGGCATTTTGAAAGATAACTTAAGAGGAGTTGAATCTAGAAATTACTTTGATTTGGAATTTGTTGCTATAGAAAGAAAACTTGAAAAAGGTATATAAAAATTCCAAATATCTTAGGAAACAAAATAATAACCGAAATAGAAACATGGTTTGCAACATGCATAGATACTAGAAACATCATACTGGTTAATAGAGAGAGATATATTCCATTTATCCAATCTGTTAAAGGTTCGTTTGCAAAGAAATATGCTTTGGCAAGCTTGCCTGAGCGTGAAAGTAATGTCACCTAAATCATGAATGCAAGAAAAGTCCAAAAAGGATTAATAATGGGGGAAAAAAGAGAAAATGGGCCATTTATTCTAAATGCAATCACAAAACTACTTTCCAAAGTTCAGAAACTAATTGGGGAAGCATCAAAATTTTAATTAATACAAAAAATTGTGATTAAGTAGAACTGACAATGTACTAAAGAAATATGTTCTAAATCTCTTTGTGATCTCCAGTGGCCCAGATTACTGATCAAAATAATACAATTTCTGGAACTGAAAATAAAGTATTCCAACTCCAGCAATGTATTCTTTTTCCTCCCTGACAATGGTATATTACTCATTTGGGTTCAACTTAACTGAGGCATTTACACATAGAGATCTCATTTCTCAGCATTGCCTCTTATTAATTATTCCCATCACCTCTTATTATTTGTTCTCTGTGCACAAGGTAGACATGGACTTGAACACATCTTTCTCAAGAATGATACTGTGAACATAATTTGTTGTTGGCCCAATGATGGTATTTTGGGATAACTCAAAAATTTCCAGAATCATCAATCATGGAAATCCTTCTTACTTTTGAGCAAGTTGTATACAAAAAACTTAAAAACAGAACTTCCTATATTTTGAGACAGTCTGCTGACAATTTGACTTTTTGATTATTAATAATTTTATCCTATTGAAGGTGTTGCTTTTGAGATTATTCAGTGCTGTTCCCAGTAAGAGCCTTTTTTTAATTTGGTTTTTTCACACACCATTTCTATGTCATCTACTTATTTGAATTCATTTCTAGTTGCTTGTGCTCACTATCTTTGCCTATTTTCCTAGTTAGTAACTTGAATGGCTTGTTACGGAGAAAAGTAAAGACTTTTGGTTGTTTACTAGAAGCTATTCCAGAAGCATGTTATTTTATTCCATTCTTACCTTTGCTCAAAAATTACGATTTGCTAATAAACATTATAGAAACATATACTTATTCCTTGATAAAATAAGCATACAACTATCCAGAAATCAGAGAATCAAAAATCAGAAAATAACCTCGGAATAAGTCAAGGAAGCTGTCTGCTTTTTCTTGCGGCTTGCAAAAATAAGTGCTGAAACACCCTCACTAGAGTTTGTAGCCAAAGGCATTGCTATGAAAGAGATGAAGAATGAAGGAATGCTTGTTGCATCAGAAAAATTGTCAACGGCATCTACAAATGGATCTGCAAATATTCCTGCTAAAGCAGCACCTCCCAGCATAAGCAACACAGCTTTCAGGTAGAATTTATATGGATTATCAATGTTAGTGTCTTCACTTTCAGGGAGGAGGTTATCAAGTTCATCTCTGGTTGTCTGCAGCATTAGATATTTAATAACAAATGATCACTTAAAAAGATAAAGCTAAATATTGTAACAAATGATCACTTAAAGTTTGGTATGATATCCTTAAGTGCATAACAAGAAAAAACTAGGAATTTCGTACTCTTTCCAAATCAGTGATTTTCCTTGTGTAGTTATTTGAAAGATCAACTGAAGAGTGTGCAACACGAAGCCATGAACGCATTCCTTCTTCAAACTCCTGAAGTGACAGTTTACCATCTCTCGAGGAATCAAAATCCACCATTATTTTGTTAACGGCATCTTTAGCTGAAGTTTTTTGTTGGTGCAACTCAAGACCAACAAGTAGCCCACGTAACTCGCCTTCAGACAGATGTCCATCATTATCAGAATCCAGGCTAGCAAATATCCTGTATTTCATGCAGGAGTCAAATACATTAATTCATGCAAACACCACATATTTTGTATAAAACTAGCTAAATAAAGTGTCACTTTTACCGTTTAGTAACTTCAAGATCAAGTTCTCCATTTTCTTGAAGGAGGTTTCCCAATCCTTTTTTATGTACATGATGCAGGACAGTTGATACTATGTGTTTATGTTTTGCATATTCTATTCGTCTTTTTTGAATCCAAGGTTGTATAACCTGCACATGGCAAATAAGGAATGATTAGACAAACCAATAATGTCCATCTTTTCCTAAAGCTATTCCTTTTCTCTTCAGATATAGTTAGTGATATTTAATGAAAAAACCTTTTCATTCATTATAATGAAAAGCTCAACCAAGTTCTTAATATGATGCTGTAGCCTGTTTATATAGTAAAGAAATCAAGTTGCCATAATAAATAAAACAAGAAACAAAATTATTATATATCCATGCAAACATAATTGAATATAGTGGTGACAAAAAGCATCATAAAATAATTGCAAGTTGCAAATAGTTGTAATGTCCCCATTTTGAGGGTCCCTTGTAGTTGGCACTGACCTTGTGGATGTGTGCCAATGTAATGTCCCCTTCTTAGTAGCCACCTGGAGATCATCTAGCCTTTATTTATTCCTAAAGGCTAAAAGGAGAAATTTTCTCCAATAATAATTAAAATAATTATTTGTAAAGTTATCTCAATAAATTAATATCATAAGATAGTTTTATATTTAATTAATTTAATAAAGTGACTAAAATAAATATTATATCATAAAGTCACTTTGGGGAATAAAATATTATTATTTTCTAGAAACTTCTTGGAGGTGATTGAGAATTCTTTATAAGGAGCTAAATGCAAGACATTTCATCATGTCTTGAGTTATTCTATTTTCATACCTCTGTGGTGAGAGCTTGATTGTTTGCATTGTCGGAGGGTTTAAATACTCTAGGATACCGGTTTCGGTTGTGAAAGATCAACCCTAGCTGGAGATTTGAGAGGGAGATAATTCAGTCTTCCTACTTGGGCAAAATTTAATAGTCTATGACCAAATTTTGGTGAGGTTAAGAAGTTTGATTTTGTTAAATTTAGTGATCAGATTAAATGCACAGAAAATTAATTCAAAATCAGACACAATAACACAACAAATACCCTGGGAAAACCCTCCTCTTGAGGGAGAAAAACCGAGCAACAATATATCACTTATATATTATTCAAGAATAAACACTGTCTTGTACAATAAGGCCGAACTCAAGGCCAAGTGAGTGCACCAACTCTAGATGCAAAGTACAGATTACAATCTGCTCTTCATATATATCAAAAATCTGCTCTTAAAGAACTTTGACCTGCTCTTGAAGGAAATCGCACTTGGAGAAATTTGCAATCTGCTCTTAAGATATAATTCGTATTTGAGTATAGGAATGAATCAAATTTGCTTGATATTCAAATGAGAAGAATTGATCTTGCATTTATACATTGCTTTGTGAGAGGTCGCACCTCTTCAAGAACAAGGTCGGCCTCAAGAATAAATTACAAATTGAATAAATCAATTATCAAGTCGGCCAAGACAAATAATATAACATTTACTAATTTAGGAGTTGGCCATCAATGAAGTCTCTTCATAGATAATCGTGCCAAGATATAAGAGATTGGCCACTTCACAAAATCGTGTATAATAATTAAATAGACAATGTCTACCATTTAATTATTATCTCCATGCGATTTGGGCTGGAAGAATTTGCCTGAAGATGCAATTATCATCAACACTCCCTCTCAGCTAGGGAGAGAACTTCCAGCTGCACAAGACATATCACCTCAACGTGATGTCTACCACATTGGCTACAACCAAATGTGAAAAGAAGAATATCACCTCATCGTGATATTAGATATCACCTCAACATGATATCAACCATAATGGCTACAACCATACTATGGTGTGTACAAGTGTTCACCACTTACGTGATGTTGTCACCTCAACATGACATTGTAATGAACCAGACCAATTTTTTTCAAATTTTCAATAACAGTTACAATTCAACACGCCCCTGTTAAGGTTAGCTTCAAAACCAAAATGATACGGAAATAACTCTAACCAAGAATGTGTCCAAGATGGACGAACATATGGTCAGAGGATCTAGTACAATGCAGAACTAGAAATGAACTCTAACCAAGAATGCGTCTAGGATAGACGAGCATATGGTCAGAGGATCTTGTGCATGCTGAGCTGAAGTAACTCTAACCAAGAATGCGCCGAGAGATGGCGAGCATATGGTCAGAGGGTCCCTAAGGCTACAAACTGAAATTAAATAGGCGGCAAGCCAGCCTCTTCCACTTATTCAGCGGGAAGTACAATAAGTAAATAAAGAAGTGAATGGGAATACTGACAGTACTACTGATCAGCTTACAATATGATAGAATGCCTGCCAAGAACCATAGAAATAGTGTTATATCAATATTGTGAAGAAATATATTGTTCTTTCCAAGCTTCAATGTCTCTAAATGACTTTCCAAACACAACCCAACTCAATAGACAGACCTCCAACAAACTGATATGACTGAACAATGACTGAAAATGCATAACTAGCAACACTGTAACTCACTAAAATGCTCATAACTCTCTCTAGACTAAAAACCCTAAAAGTGTTGGAGGGCTCATAGCAACCAAGATCTTTGTTCACATTTTGGTGAGCCTGACGAAATTCCTTGAAGGAAAATTCACATTAGTACTAGCAAGGGATATTACAGATCCGCACAACCAAAAACCACAATGTGGAGAAATGCGGAGCAAATACATTTCTCCTAGACCATAAAAAACAACATTGAAAAATTGATTCACACACTGGTAAAAATATCTCATTATGCACAGCGATCCAGAAACCCAAATTTTGGACATAGCAACTAATGATAGCCTTAAACAACATATCAAATCTACACAGGCATAGAATCAACATAGAAGAAACGCGAAGTCCATCTTGGAGCACACTCTTGAACACTTGCACAACACTGTTTTCTCTATTTATCAATTTTTTTCAAAAGCACTTGGAAACCAAGTACCAGAGACACCACCTCAGTACATTACATCATTCCAACACCTTTCCAGACACTGCAACATAAAGATAGCTCCATACACTTTCTCAATATCTCAACTATACAAGCACAAATAAAGCTATTCCATATATGCACCAACTGCAACACAATTTTCTCAATATCTTTAACATCTTCATTATGCAACATTGTTACACCCTGATTGTATAGCTACTACTTATTAGTACTGCATAAGGTAAAATGATTGTAAAGAGAATTCAGAAGATGAATAAAGTATGTTGTTCCTTTGTATCAATATGAGTGTTTTCACATTTAATGATTGTCTAATTTAATGTTGCTTCAATTGATGATTCCATGGTGAAATATTGGATTATAAGGTTATTGAATTGTGAATACTCTAACTTTTGAGATGTTTATGTATACCGCTTATGTTATGAACATTTGACTGCCAAGAACATGTATCAGTAGATGCAGGTAGATGAGCCATTCCTCCAAGCGGAGGGGAAGTATCACTCGGGAGAGGAGCTTGGTCGATTAACCGGTAAAGAGTACTATCTGAGCATGCATACACATCACCTTAGTAGATGCAGGTAGATGAACCATTCCTCCAGGTGGAGGGGAAGTATCACTCAAGAGAGGAGCTTGGTCGGTTAACCGGTAAAGCATATTATCTGAGCATACATACACATCACCTTAGATTGAGTGAACTAAGTCAGTTGTGTTGGTTATAGGTAAGTCATCCTTAGCTTATATGTTTGCATTAGGAGTCTTATATACTTCTCTGTGCACTTATGAGTGATGTTTGTCTATGTATCTGTCTTGTGATATTACAATCATATGAATAGAAAGGATGTACGTGAAATTATGTTTATACGTATGCACATACGTGTCAAGAGGATCTATCGACACGTAAATGCATATGTATAGAGATACTACACTTACACACCTATCTTTATGATGGTAATGTTAATGGATGTAAGTGTATCGGAACTGGACATATATACATATATATAGTATATACACGTATCTATATGTACATACATATCGATACAAGCGTACATTAGCTGATGGACATGTTCATACGGGTGCATTGATATGGTATACCTACACATACATGTACATAGAGGTATATACAGGTATATATATGTATATATGCACACATCCTATATTATGTGGATATTAATAATATCATTATTATTTCCTTACGAATTTAAATATATATATATATATGTGTGTGTGTGTGTGTGTGTGTAAATATATATTATAGTAAAATTAATATACACACACACATATGTATTATATTGTGGTATATATATATGTATATTATTTGGGAACTATAAATATATATATATAATAAAATATATATTTCATTTAGTCTTTTATTTGGAAATCGAAATATTTGCTAATTTATTTAATATTAATCTCTCAACTTTGGAAATCGAATTATTTCCTAATTGATTAAATATTAAATCATACAACTTTGAAAATCAAATTATTTCCCAATCGATTGAATATTTATCATTTTAACCTTGGGAGCGAAATATTTCTGAATTAACATCATTGAATTATGGAAGCGAAATATTCTAGATTGATATGATATCTATTTCTAAACTTTGGAGAATTGACTTTTGTAATGAATCGAAATGACTTCCTTCGTGTGTTAATATTTGGCAAACATTTGAATCACATACGTCACTATGTGAAATCGTGTCACCTAGTTATGTGTGTGCAGAGCTGAAAACCATAAAGGTGTTTAAACCTTGGACCAAGTCTAAAACAAAAGCAAAGATAAAATACAACGCAGATAAGAAGCTTTGCCGATTCAGCCTAGAAAATAGGTCGTATTCACTAATCAAAAATGACTTTTTCTTTGCTATATGATTCACCCGCCATTTTATGAATTTAGCACCACATTTGAGAACAAATTCTATAGGTGTTGATTGGCATAAATTCTCCATGTGCTTTGGAACTGGTCTTCCTAGTGTTGGCAGAAGTAAAGGTTGACTCACCTTGTTAAATGATGAGTAGGGGAGGGAAATTGCGCCACCTTCTGGTTTGAATGCTTCAAATAGCAGTGGTGGCAAACCACATGCCATCACTGTAGGAAATAGGGAGGTTGGGCTCACTATAAATAGTTTCCCAACTCTCCTATCTTGCACCAATTCACTCATTCGTATTTCTACATTACTCTTTTCATTTCATTTCACTCACAGCTTGTTATTATCAGTTTGTGTTATTTTCCATATGCGTATTATCTAAGTGACATTTACGGTAGCCAATCAACATAAATCTAAAGGATATTTTATATAGTCATTCATCATAATTTTGAGTGACCTTAGTATTCAAACTATGTTCACATTTCTAAGAATTACCTTTAATTTGGAGAGAAATGTATTCTACCCAAAGAATACGTCAGTTCTAATACTGATTTCTGAGGTGTTGGGATTGCTGGAATAATCTATAAGTGAAGGCTGCATTGTCATCACTCTAAGGAAAAGCGTCTACGGGCATGGGATATTCTTCTACTATTCTTTTACAAGATTTATATGCTGTTTGAAAAGTATTTTTTGTCTGTGCATTTGTTTGTATTTTGAAAAAGGAAAACGATGCATCTCGGTTGTTTTGTACATTGTTTGTATGATCTCCATAGTAGGAGAATATTGTTTGCATTAATTACTATTTACTAGGTTGAAATCGAGACTAGAGACAAGTAAAGTTCAACCAAGTCATTAGATTAACTCGGAAGAGGTTGTGTTACTCCTAGGATAGAATTCTAGTATGGGAGGGAACTTGTGAATTTACTTGTTATGTTGATTCATTTCTTGTCGCCCCATTTGGGGACTAATTTTTGCCGTTACTTTTGGGATAGTTTGTTCCGTCGTTGTCTCTCTTTTCTACTGTCTGTCTTTCCGGGATTGTGCCCGTCATTGAGCTTGAATTGAAGTTTTGGCCAAGTCTGAGAATTAGGGTTTTGAACTCTGAACTGTGAATTTACTTGTTATGTTGTTGTGACCTTTTTCACACATCGCCCCATTGCAAATGGGGACCCCCTAATTTTTGCTTCGTTCCGAACTTTTGGCTTGATGTTAGTTTGTTCCGTCGTTGTCTCTCTTTTCTACTGTCTGTCTTTCCGGGATTGTGCCCGTCATTGAGCTTGAATTGAAGTTTTGGCCAAGTCTGAGAATTAGGGTTTTGAACTCTCCAGCCGATTTAAAATCAAATGAAGTAATCAAGTTGAAATCTAAAATTCCAGGGCTCACATTACCTATTTTAGTAACGGAAATTACAGATGTCCTTTAGCATTTTGAGATTTAAATATCACGCGCATTGAACACATCGCTGCTCGTATAAAATTTGAGAACGGACAACTTTCTATTTTTAGCGGCCGCCCGACAAATTTCGGGCCTATATATAGGTTTCTTTGCATGTCCTGATATTCCTTCCGGTTTTTCGAGACCTTTGTGATGGTGTAACATGCAAAGTGAGATAACAACTTTAGAAATCTTTCGGCTATTTTTAGGGTTTGCATGTCAGGGTTTTCTTTGCATGTCCGCATATTCCTTGTGGGTTTTTCGAGAGCTTCGCGATGATGTGACATGCAAACGGAGATAATCACTCATTTGGGAACTTACTATTTTTAGCAGATGCATCCCGACAGCCGCCTCCCAGCACTTCAGAATCACGAGCTGATCGCAATGCAACGAGAACGAGAACAAACGGAGACCATTTGATCGCGATGCAAAACAAATTAGGGTTTCCAACTCAGGACCACAGAAAGGGTAAAAGTCGAATTACCTGTGAAACCAAGATCGGCATCCATTCTGGCAAAATTTGAAGTCAAACGGAGCACTTACTATTTATAGTAAGTCATTTTGAAACAAAGCAAAATAGCAAATCGCTTGCATACCGGATGTCAAGGCGGAGTCCGTGGTGAGGAACACGTAATTCAAATTTCAAGTCAAACGGGTTGTGGAAGTCTCGCAAGCGTTACTATAAATAGTAAGCCACTTCCAGAAACATGCTATAAATAGTAGGTCGGCGCAAGGCATCAGCAGGTACAGGTCAAGCAAGTGATGAAGACCCTATGGCGCGAATTTCAGATCAAACGGAGTTGCAGAGTATGGAAAATCGGACACTTACTATTTTTAGCAGGTTGGTACAGAGGAATTAGGGTTTCCTAAATTCAAGGGTAAAACACGACAATCATACAGAAGCAACATCCAGCCATGACCACCACATTTCAGGCATTCAGCACGTGAGATTTGAAGACATTCTGAGCAATTGCTATTTTTAGCAGGTTGCTAAAAATAGCAGGTACAGACAGATGTCAGGCATCAACAACACAAATGCATCCCGAGATTCAAAACAAAGCAAAATCCAACCTTTTTGGAGCTTGAAATTAGCTTGAAGTGCAAAGTTGACAAACTTTCTAAAAATAGCAAATTAGGGTTAGCATGATCGAGTTGCCCTAAATCAGGCAAAGAGCATAAAAGCCATTGAAATTGATAAGTTTTCAAGTCCATCCAATGAAGAACGCCTTTAAAAGCTGAAGGTTGGTGGAAATTCTCTAAGCACTTGAAATCTGAAGTTCCCAGGCCAAATGCACCGAGAGAAGCTGAAGATGAGGCAGGAAATTTAGTGAAGGCATTGAAAATGGAAGCTCACAGGTCAAAATGCGCCCTTAGCTTGCAAAAGGATGAAAATTTTACTTAGGCATTAAAACTTGATGCTCACCCATGAAAATGCGCCCTTGAGGAAAGAATGAGGGTGAAAATCTTCTAAGTGTTAGAAACTTGAAGTTGCCTACTCAAAATGCGCCCTCGGGAGAAGATTGAAGCTCTAAAAATTCTAAGTCTGGAAAATTGGAAGCTTGACCCCCCAAAAGCGCCCAAGGAGGAGGAGGTAATGGAAATTTGACTAAGTCACTTAAATTGGAAGTAGACATGTGAAAATGCGCCCTTGAGGAAGGAGATGGTAGGAAAATTTTCTAAGTACTTGAAACTTGAAGCACAAGGGGTTATTAGCGCCCAAGGTAAAGATAAATTTCACTAAGTGTTGAAACTTGGAGTAGAAGGGGTGAAATGCGCCCAACTTTGGAGGAGACTTCAAAATGTTCTAAGTTTTGAAAATTGGAAGTAAGGGGTCCAAAATGCACCTTAGGGAGAAGAGGGTGAGCTGGAGAATTTCTAAGTGTTCTAAATTTGATGCTCCAAGGGCTAAATGCGCCTAGGCTTGGGGAGATGACATAGAAATTCTCTAAGTATTGAAAACTAGAAGTTGCCCACTCCAAATGCGCCCTTGAAGTTGAAATGGGTGGAAAATATACTAAATGTTCAAAAGTTGAAGGAGACCCCCTCACATGCGCCTAGAAGTTGAGGGGAGAGTAAAATTTTTCTAAGTGTCTAAATTGAAACCTCACACATTCATATGCGCCCAGCTTAAGAAAGGGTGGTTAAAAGTTTCTAAGGCATAAATATTGGAAGTGCATCCCATGGATTTGCGCCCAGCAAAGAGGATGGTTGAAGTTTCCTAAGTGTTGAGAATTTGAAGCTCAAGGCTTTATTTGCCCCTAGCTGAGAGGAGGTTTTGAAAAATATTCTAAGGCGTACAAACTCAGAGTTACTCATGGCATATGCGCCCAGATTTGAAAAGAAGCTTGGAAATCCTCTAAGGCATGAAAATTGCAAGATGAAGACCTTATTTGCGCCCGGTCAAGAGAGGGTATTGAGAATATTAAAGGGGCGTTCAAATTGAAATGAGAAGGCTGAAATCGCTGAAACTTTGAAGGAGTCACTTGGAAATTTTTTTTCTAAGTGTTGAAAAATGAAACTAGAAGGGGTCATTTGCGCCCAAGGAAGAAGAAGGTGGCTAAAGTTTCTAAAATGGAAGCTGGTTATGTCAAACGCGCCTTTGACTAGAGGGGTGAGCTGGAAGAGAATTTAAGTGTGGAAGCTTAAATTGAAAGAAGACCCCATGATTTGCGCCTTGAGCTTAAAAGAAGAGAACTTAAAATTTTCTAAGGCAAGTGTTTGAAAAGTGAGAGCATAAGGGTTGATTTGCGCCTAAGGAGAAGACTGGCATGGAAACTCTTTAAGTATTTGAAGCTTGATATCCCAAGTACGCCTAGGATGATGTGAATAAAATGTGTTGGGCATTGAAATTAAAATGTTCTCCATGACATATAAAATGCGTCCAAGGTGACAATGATGATAAATATTGCTAAGGCGTTGAAGACAAGGTGCACTCAAGGCATTTTAAATAAAAAATTTCTAAGGAAAAACGCCCAAGTTGGAGAAGACAGGAGAAATTCACCAAGGCATGAATAAAATCGGCAGATGAGTCAGAGTACCAGCTTCGTGAGGTTGATCAAAATCTTCAAGTCAGAGCAAAGAAATACTTCAGGATCGAAGAACAAGAATAAATTTGATGAAAGAATATTTTCTAAGGTTCAAAATTCAAAGAATTAAATGAACCCGTTCGTTGCATACCCATGAATTTGATGCGTTCTGAGAGAAATTTTCTTCTGGGTATTGAAGATTGTCGATGAGGAATGGATTTTAAAGTCTTCTACACTTTGTTGAGACCTTCAGGGTGAATATTTTTGATGGGCATCGGGTTGATGAATTTCCTAAGGGAAATTTGAAAATTTTTCTAAGGCAAGGAATAAATGATGTTGTTGAAGATAAAATGCCTTGGCGGATGAATTTGAAAATGATCACCTAGATGATTTTTTATCAAGTTCCTGATGAAAACATTTTGCTCGAGCCAGAGTTAGATGAAATATCAAAGTGAAGTATGCCCGGGCAGAATACAAGATGGGTTGGAAATTTGGCTAAGGCATGAAGAATTTGAGCGCGAAGCTGGCTAGTGAAGACGATGAACGCTTGGAAGTTAGAGCGTGAAAATCCTGGTAAGTAAGTTGAATTTATATTATGAAATGTTCTAATTCTCTTCTCCTTGCTTATTTTGCAGGAGATGCATTGAGACCAAGTGGCGATGACTTAAAGTGATCCAAGATGACATTTCAACCTCGAAGGAAGAAAAATTGCAAGAAAATGGCTAAGTGTTGAGACTTAGTAACAATGAAGAAATGTTTTCAAAACTCTAGCTGGAAAAAAGAATGGAAGCTCGAGCAATGTTGAAGAACAACGTCAAGAAGAAAATCGAGAACAGTGTGAACGCGTCTACAAACGAGAAGCTTCTAGAAGATGGTGGCCATTAATTGCTCATTTA
>VDFB02178238.1:0-24848 GCA_007258455.2 Sequoia sempervirens | reverse complement strand
CTTGAGTAGTGACTCGATGCGCTCAGGATCAATGGAGATTCCCTGCTCTGAGATGATGTGCCTGAGTAGTCTGCCTTCGGTCACTCCAAAAATGCATTTCTTGGGGTTGAGAGAAACCCCGAATTCCTGGCATCTCTAAAATACTTTGCATAGGTCGGAGACGTGATCACCTCGCTGCTTGGAGAATACGGTCAGATCATCCATATAGATGATTATACATTTTCCAATCAGGTCCTTGAAAGCGATATCCATGGCGCGTTGGAAAGTGGCGCCAGCGTTGATGAGCCCAAACGACATTCTCCTGTACGCGAATGTTCCCCACTTAGTGGTGAACGCAGTCTTATGGCGATCCTCGTATTGTACCATTACTTGATTATACCCGGAGTATCCATCGAGGAACGACATCATCTGGGAGCCATTGACAATTTGCAGCACTTCATCCAGTGAGGGCACCGGATAGTTGTCCTTTTCTGAGGCGCAGTTGAGATTACGGAAATCCATGCACAACCTGATTTCTCCATTCTTTTTCCTGACCGGGACCAAGTTAGCCACCCAGGTAGAATGCCTAACGGGAAAGATGATCCTTGCTGAAAGTAATTTTTGCACCTCCTTGTAAACAATAGGTTCTAGCAGGGCATTAATAGGGCGCTGCCGCTGACGGAAGGGCCTCACCTTAGTCTTTAGAGGGATGGTATGCATGATGACCGATGTGTCGTATGTTTTCAAGTCTTCGTAACTCCATGCCACCACGTCAGGATATCTGCGCAAGGCATCCGTGATTCCCCTCTTCTCTTCGGGCGTGCATACCTTTCCAATAAAAACATTCTTGATATCCTCGGTCGTTCCCAAGTTGTGAGCGTGGCACTGGCTGCTTATAGTCTCCTTTTTTGTTTGCCGGTCTTGATCCCTGATCTGATCCAGGTCGAATACACGCTCCAGCTGAACCATCCCTCTAGGGATCGTGTTGGTTTTCAGATTGATAACCCCTTCTATGTCCAATTCAGCTTCCGGTGGATCAGCTTCATCGATTATTTGGGCAGCAAAGACGTCAGAGCTTGTGATGAACTGGAGGATATGCTTGTCGTCATTGAAGACCTGCATGTGAGTGACATTATCTGGGACCGATGGCATAGATGTCAGCTCAACAGTGAACTTCTTAAGCCCAGACAAAGAGAGGGGTTGTAACGTGCTAGCTGCTTGAGCTAAGGCATTAGCTGTGCGATTTTGAGCACAGGGAATTAACTGTATGTTGACTGCATCTAGGCCCTCTAGGAGGTCCCACACCCTGTGTCTATAGTTGGTGAGTCTTCGATCATGGCATGAGTACAATCTCCTGACCTGCTTAACCACAAGTGCAGAATCTCCGAAGATTTGTAGTACTTTCACATTCTTCCTCAAGGCCATAAGAAGGCCAAGGACCAAGGCCTCGTATTCTACCACGTTATTGGTGCAATAAAACTGTAATCGATGGGCAGTAAGAAATGTCTTGCCCGTCAGACTGATGAGCTCGATCCCCGCTCCAGCTCCCTGTCTTGATTTTGATCCATCAAACCGTAGCATCCAACACTCGGAGAATTCCTTATTCTCGGGTTTGATTGAGCCTTTGTTCTCTTTTGGCTGGACATCGGGTCTAGTGATCTTAGGAGGGCTTTCCTGGTTGAGGCAACAACCAGCAGGTGATTCGGGCGGTGCCTCCTTTAGTGTTTCCGTCGGAGGAGCAGCGGTTTTCTTAACCTGCTCGACTGCTGCTTGGCACAAGCAACAGACGAACTCAGAGTGAGCGGCGTTGTGAACCCTACACCAATTCGGCAATAATAGGTCTTGGAAATTCATCCTAGCTCCTAGGCTGAGCTGATCTCTTGCGCACTTTCCCATAAACTCTTAGAAGCCATCGAGCAATCCCCATTCGTCACTTTGAATCGGCTCGTCATCAGTTTCTGCCAACATTTCTTCATTTTGGGGCATTTGCTCGGAACCCGCCGAGGGGCTACATAATACCAGCAATACTTCATCTGTCCGTTCTTCTTGAAGCTCAAGCTCATTTTGGTAGGCGAAAGGGCGGTAATTCCCCAGGTCAGTCTCTGCGAACAGCACCTCGCTGAGATTATTGTATTCCGTGATCATATATTTCATCCGGGGTTCACGGTCAATACGAATCTGATTTGGTAGCCCCTTCCAAGGCAACCACATGTGAGATAGGTCGGTGGTGGTGTATCCGTTCAACGCCTTAGTAAACTCTCTCCCTAGAATGATTCCATAGGCATCAGGTATGTCTGCCACTTGGATATCCACAACTTGCTGTATCTGGGGGTTTGCAGTAATTTGCATGGGAATGCGGTTTATCTCACCCACAATGGTGATCTCTGTTTTGTCCAGCTGGGTGACTTTTCTCTTTGAGGGTGTGGGAGTGATGCCAAGAGCTTTGCACACGGCCAAGGGCATAACGTTGGCAGACGCGCCTGAATCGAGTAGGCAGTTGTGCAAGTTTTTCCCAAAGACCCTGATAGAAGTTAGGAACGAGGGAGTTTTCGGTCTCCCTTGGAGGATACCAATGGGTGTGTCCATTTGAGCTATTTGGCCTTTGTTCCTATCGCTGCTGGTATCCTTGGTTTGCTTAAATTGCTGGTCCTTGGGAGGCTTCCTACTAGCCCTTTTTGGCTCCTTTTCGATGTATCTATTCGCTGATTGATTCGTAGGCGCATTATTCCTTCTTCCAGCATTTTCTTGTATTTCCTGTTTTTTCCTGGGCTCTTCAAAGGTTACCCTTTTGGCTGGAATTTCCTAAGCGGTGTTAGAGGATGGAGTCCCATTCAGGACCCTGAAGAAGGCGTGCCTCACAGCAGGAACCTTGAGCAATTCAAAGGCTGACAAATTGATTTTGACCTTCTTGAATTCTTCCACCACATATTCACCCATTTGTTCGATTTCAGAGCTAAAGGCCTGGCCTATGGGAGAGCTAGGGGTTTGAATCTTTGTTTGCCCAGGCAGATTTTGGGGTTGGCTCTGGGGCTGACCTTGCGGTTGGTTTTGGGATTGGTTCCTGTTGAGATATTGGGCAGGTATGTGGGGTAACCCCGGGTTATTGCTAGCATGAGGATCAGGCGGGGTGGCGAAGTTGTTCGACGGGGTAGAAGTGGTGAAGGGTCCACCGGCTTGCCTATTCCTAAGGAAATAGGGACTAGACCGTTGATGGAACATGTGGACCTCATCCACAAATGGCTCTTCTTCATCCACCGGACTGTTATCTACCGAATCAAAAAGCTGAGCTAAGGCCGATTCGTTACTTACCTCTTGCGCTTTCTCGTCCTCGATGGGGGTGGGCTCGGCTTTGGGTTCGTTGCGGTCCCCTCGCGGAAATGGCGCCTGATTGACCACCAGACATGAGGAATCATAGGGCTCCAATGGGACAATGTTCCTGCAGTTGGCGTTGTCGACGACATTCTGCACCTCTACCTGGAAGATTTCAGCAGCTGTTTGAAACTCAGGACAGTCCAGCTCAGAGTGCCTGCTGGTTTTGTGAAGTCGGCACCATCCGGACAAAGCTGCCTCGGCCAGATACACACCACTGGATGTTCGGTCATTGCCCGCTGGTTGATCAAATGGCGTGGGGACACCACCGTTGTTGGGCCTGGTGTTCCATGTGCGGTTCTGCCTCTGAGAAGGTCTTCTTTCTGCATTTTGATTAGAGTTCTGCCCCCTCTCATAATTCTGCCCCGAGGAAGTGTCTGCTTCCCGGTTGTCTCTGTTGTCTCTATTGTCTCGAGACTCCCGACTGTCCCTATTGAGATTGGCCTGAAAGTTACGTTGGGAGGCCTGCAGCTGATTATTCTGGTTCTTCAAATGCGTCATCTCTGTGGACATCTTCTTGATCATCTCGGTTAGCTCCTCTAGCTTGTCCTTCTCGGCCGCACCTCCAGGGGACGAAGCTAGATTTTGGAGAAAAGAAGGCGTGGTCGCCGGCTGATTTTGGTAAGCTGGAGGAAAGTCTAGTCCCAACAAGTATAACGGCGCCTGGGGCTGTTGGGAGAATGCCTGCTGTTGCGGGGCTATTTGAGGATAGTTGTATTGCTGATGGGGCTGCATATACGAAGTCGCTGGAGGCGCATAATTCAACGACTGTCTAGGATGCGGCACCATAGGCAATTGTGGCACCTGGTTCATGAGAGGCGTTTGGTGAGCAAACGCCTGATTGAGCCCCTGAATTTGCATTGGGTGGGCGACGGGCCCCAAAGAGGGTAGCGGGCCAGAAATATTTTGCCCCAAGTCGGCGCTTGCCACGACGGCCTCTACATAGGCGGCCAGCAGAGTAGCAGGCGGCGGGCGCATCCTTTTTACCAATGCCGAGGTAAGGTTGTCCAGGGCAGCATAGTAAACTGGTAGAGCAGCCGCATCATTATGGACATATGGGTCCTAAAGCCTCATGTGAGCCCGGTGGAAGCGATCATTAAATGAACCGATAGGCTCGTTGATCTCCCTTCTAATGGACATGAACTGCTGATAAAGGTCGGCGGGATTGACAGGAATCTTGTACTTCTGTAGAAAGGCATTCTTCATCAAGTTCCACGAGGTGATGGATCCCCTTGGCAGATTGATATACCAGTAGAAGGCCTCTTCTCCCAACGAATGCGGAAAAAGGCGACACGCCACGTCCTCGTGATCCACCTGCATTTCAGTAATTGTCGTTTCGAATATCTTGATATGCTCTTCGGCTGTCCTTTGCATATCGCGGGGATGGAATTTCGAACAAAAGCCCTCCGGATTCTTAGGCATGTCATTGTAAACAGCAAAGTGTATCGGCGACGGGTTATGCGTAAGCCAAGCCATGGGGGGAGGCGGGGGCGGCACTTGCTGTTGGAGAACGGGTACTTGGGGCTGTATTGGCAATACAACCACGATTTGAGGCTGCCCTTGAGCTATGGCTGTGTGGACTGTGCCTTGGGCTGAAAGGGCTGGGAGAGGAGCGAGCCCCTGGCTGTCGGAAGGAAGACCTGCAAATGCTGTTTGATATGGTTGGGCGGAAGATGAAGGCCAGCCAGGTGAAGGTGGAGGTGAAATAGAGGCAGATGGAAAGGAGGAAGAGACGAAACTGCTTCCTTGCGCTCGTTTTGCCCTCGTGGGAGGCTGCAATTCTTTAAATTCTCCCTTGTTTGGCGCTGATAGTAGAATCCTTTGAAACCTTTCTGGGGATAATGATCCGATCCGATCCAGCTTCGCTTTATCCTGCACCTTAGTATTCCAATCGAAGCCCTCCTTCTAGCGCCAGTTCTGTTGATGGTATTTTTATGCACTTCTCAACACAGGCAGTGCGTAGGTGCACTACCTCTCTTGAAAGACAATCTTCCACAATCAGATTGCAGAACACTATCCCAAGGTCTCTCGGATGTCAGGTCATGACAGTGCTTAGATACCTCAGTAGTTGATGTGATTTGCTGGAATCACAAGGCAGCCTTACGAGAATACAAAGTGTGGATGTGAAACACGAAGTAGGATCTTCAAAAAGGGAGTTCTTAGCATGAAAGCATTCAGGTGTTGGCTGCAGGTTCAAACAGCAATCTCGAACTCCATCTAGTTGTTAGATTCAGCTTTATAAGGTATAATGAACCTTGGTGTTGTTCAATTCCTAAAGAAAGTGAAAAGAGCGAAGGAGAAGGAAAGTTCCTAAGCCTAAAGCTTGCTGCGAACAGTGATAATGGAGTCCCTGCAATGGACAATTCCTTCAAACAATCTCCCACTTAACCAGAAATTTCACAATATCATGGGAGTTGTGCAATCTTCTAAGGGCTGCAGATTTTTATCCTTCATCCACCACATACATGCATGAACTAAAGATAAGTGTTTGAGGCAGCTTAAATCAGGTCCAGGCTAACTTTGCAAAGCTGTCTACCTTCAGCAAACAGCAAAAAGTATGGACTAAGGAGTTATCAACAAAGCAGGAATTTTCATGAACAACCAACAACATTCCTAAGATTATCAAAGTAACATGAACAGCTAACTAAACAGCAAATAGATCCTAGTTAAACATATAAGGTTGGAGAAATGAATCAATTAACATGAGATAAAACAAGGAAATGCATCAAGTCAATGCTATTTCTCATATATTTCAGCAGCATGTCTTTACAACAACTCAACTCTCACTTTGCAAATGAGGGGAGTCCTCTATTTATAGTGTTTCAAAAGTTAAATGAATGGCCAAGATTCATTACAATTGTGTGGCCAAGATTCATTACAAAATAGGGTTTCACCTACCCCCAAATAGATTTACAATTTTAAAACATATTCTGTCTTTTCCCTATTTTGTCATCTAGTGGATGACACTATTTGCATTTTCGTCCTGTAGCTAATTGCTGTTCCTTTGGCTGTAGCTACCTTTCTGGGAGGTCTTTTTCTTTGGCTGGGCTGTCTGGTTGCTCCTCGGAGGCTGTGTGATCAATCTGCTTGAGGATGACGGCCTGGAGCTTGTCTATTTCGAGGATTTCGCACTTCAACGTCTGGTAGCTCCATTCTTTGGCGTTCTCTTCCAGCCGCTTCCAGTCTTCATCATACTTTGAGCTCTGATCTCTGAAAAGCTCTGATCTATCGAGGGCACGGGCAGCGAAACTTAGGAAGTCTGTCGTGATATCTCCGGCTGCCCCGTCCTTCATCTTCTCCTCAAAATAGGGCCTAACCTTCTCCGCATCTAATTGCACCGTGGGCATATCATGGCCCGTTATCAATTTCAGGTATTCGGTGCATTCTGCTCGAATTTCCTTGATCCACGCAATATCCGGATCAACCCTGCTCTGGATCTGCTCCATTCTCTCTTTACGGTGGATGAGGTCCCGACGCCATATGTCTACCAGCCAGTGATCTTCCTTCTTCAATTCTAGCTTCTCTTCCCACGAGCCTTCTGGCATTTGGAGGATGGCCTCAACTTTTGGGAAGGCAGAGTCGTAGATCGCGGGGAAGTTGGTGCAGAGCTTCCTTGTGCCTTCCAAGGACCGAACCAGATCCAGGAACTTGTTGGCTATCTGCACGGCCAAGCCAATCCCTATGTTCCCGACCTTCACAACCTGCTGGAACCAGTCCTCCGTGGTCTTTTCCAGGTTCTTCCTCCTTTCCAGCTTATCTATTTGTTCCTTGGAGAGCAGCTGTGGCGCGGCCGTAGAGGTAGTGGGGAGGTCGTCGATTGAAGACCATTGTTGGATGTAGTCAGTTAGGGCAGTAACCTGCGCCTTTAGTTCATCCTTGGTGATCTTATCTTGCTTAATCAGTTGCACTACCATAGCAACTAACTCCTCCAGATGTCCCACCTTCTGTTCCCTGGTGGCCGTCCCTAGGTCGATGGTGGCAATATTGTAGCTTACTCCGGCCCGACCAATAGTTGGCGTTGCCACTTGTGCTGCTCGGGAGCCAGAAGCGTCCATGGTTACCCTGGAACGGACCTTAAGCTTCTTCTCCTTCTTTGGTGTGGCTAGAGATCGAGCCAAGATGGCCTCCAATCTTGACCTCGGGTCGCTTAGAACAGGAGTAGTATTTTCGAGTTATTTTTCCAGCCAGTCGGGCATGGCAGCCTTGTCCTTGGGCGTCTCGTGGCTGCCCTCACCCTTCTCTGTAAGAGGCAAGACCTCGGCCCCTTTTCCAGCTCTTCTTTTTCTTTGGCAGCGTCCCCTTCCTCATCAGAGTCCGGATAGAATACGAGGCTTTTGACGGATGCCCTCGTGGTCAATAGCTGAGAGGGATCTTCCTCTCCCGCCACCCCTTCTTCCTTTTCTTCGACAGCCTCGGCTCCGGGGCTCTTCGCAACATGGACCTCGGCCTTAGTGATGGCATGTTTGGGCTGCTCCTCCGGTGGCTGCCCCTCTTCACCCGGCTGCTGAGCCGACTCTTCCTCGATGTCCTCATCAAAAGTTTGGACAATCTCCTTGTCGCCTGAACCATCCCCTTCATCTCTGCCCTCGGAGGAGCCCGTCTCTTCTTCTTCGTAAGCAACCTTGTCAATGGTTCTATGCTCGTATTCGGGTTGCTCGTAATAGTCATCGGCCTCCTCCTCCATAGACTTTGAAGCCTCTCGCTCTTGCTCCTCCAACTCTTTTGAAATCTTCATGGTGGCCTCCATGGCTGGCGGCCCTGTTGGCGGTTGCGAAGGCTGAGATGTTGCGAGTGCTTGGGCCAAGGCTGCTTGGAGAGCAGGATCCATTAAAAGTTGCGAGAGCTCGGGGGGAAGACTTTGTAGGTGCCGTGTAATGGCCTCGGGCATGCTAGAAAGGGGAACAGGCGATGGTATTGTTGCCAAAGGCAGGGAAGTGATAAGTGACATGGCAGCAGCAGAGGAAGGGGAAGTGGTCATGCTGGAGGAGGAATCAATGTTGATTATGGATTCGGCTAGAGGTGAAGAGGCGAGGTGAACGGAAATGTCCACCGCTTGTGGAGATGAGGCAATGGCGGCCTGAGAAGTGGGCAGCGCACCAGCCGAGGGAGGAAGGAGCAAAGGAGGCTGCGTCCCCGTCGTGACTACCGTCCTCTTGAGTTTCTTGGGAGATGAGCCTCCCGTATCCTTTGTTGCCAGCTCCTTTGGGTCCGCAGACTGAGCCGTTTCTCCCTTTCTCTTCTGGGACCTGGTGATGGGGGGAGACTTGGAAGTCTCACCAGCTGATGGAGAGGCGACCACCTCTTCCGTGGCACTTGGTTCGCTCTTGGTTGCTTCATATGTCAAAGCCACCCCGTTTTGCTTCAGCAGTGTCACCTTTCCATCGACCCATTCCCTCGTGTGAGCAATGATAGGTTGGGTGATTGTATCCAGGTCATCGACCTCTTGCTCGTCCCAGTCGATGGAGGGGATTGCCAGGTTGGCAACCGCAGGGTACCTCGGGTGCACCAAGGTGGATTCATCCTCCTCGAGTTGGTCTGGCACCAGAAATAGTTGTACCTTCTTCAGAAACTGCACGGTCATCCGCATATAATGTCTCTGGCGGACCTCCTTATCATCTTTGCAATCCGCCCAGAAATCTTCTACATGATGCTTGTGGGCGTATGCCGGCCCCAGCGCCTTCCTGACATGACCGTGTGGGTCCATTCGAGGGCGTGGCGTGTACCACTCAAAGTTATACTCTTTGAGCTCCTTTTCTGAGTTGCCGGCGCATTGAGAGGTTTGCAGCCGATACTGGCCCTGGCCGAGGATCATGGGATAAGGGATCCCTGCTACGTGCTTCTGGTGAAGACCGCCTGAATATGCTGGAGCTGCCGGGAAAGCTCCAGGAGGATGATTCGGTCATTTGGGTACCTCGGCAGTTTGTTTGGTCGTTCTGTGAACCCTTGGGCGCGGATGTATGTGAATTTTGGGAACTGAATAAACAGGAAGGCATACTCCTTCAGGAGGGCCCTGGCGCTGTGAGATACCCTTCTTTCGAAGTCCCCGGCTATCAATCTGATTATATGGCCTGTGAAGGCATCATTGACACGGCTATACTCCTTAAAGTAGCGGTACTGGAGCTGGGG
The DNA here is from genome assembly GCA_007258455.2 of Sequoia sempervirens. Classification (NCBI taxonomy): domain Eukaryota; kingdom Viridiplantae; phylum Streptophyta; class Pinopsida; order Cupressales; family Cupressaceae; genus Sequoia; species Sequoia sempervirens. The sequence continues at coordinate 15,374 of VDFB02178238.1, read as the reverse complement.
GTACTGATCATAAGGCTTAAGCCCTCGTTTGTGCTCCCCATTTGGCCCCTGAGGAGTCCGCTGTATTGTTTCTGACCTGCCAAGGAGTACACTAGGTATGAGGTCATATAGAATTTGTTGCTCTTCTTGACATTCATAAACTGCTCGTGGAAGCAGTTGCTGATGATGCTTCCCCAATCAAATGAAGTCTTGGTTTTAACGTCCTCATTCCCTCGGATGATCTGTTCAATATAATAAGCCATCCACTCCTGGAAGTAGGCGGCTGCTGGGAGGCCCATGACTCGGCTTAGCATAGTCACCAAGTCGTGATAGTCTTCCTGAAAGTCGCTGCGGAACAGCTCTTGGGGAACTTTTGCAGCGCTGCCTCGTTTCTCCTTCAACCAGTAGACGTTGATTGACTTCTTGATGTTCAAGGGATTGGCATCCCATGCCGCCTGACACTGCTCCAAAGTGGGGATTTGCATATGTGGGAATGTCGGAATGTGGAATGTTGTTCTAATTCCTTTTGGAGACATGTCGGCAAGGATATTCCCCTCCTTGTCTACGATGGTTCTGGTATCTGTTTGGTAGGCTTCTCGGCAAGCCATTACCAACTCTAGTGCTATTAGAGACAGAGGAAAGCCAGCAGCCTTAGCGATTCCACTTTGGCGTATCAATCGTGCATTCTTAGTCTTAGGGTCAATCTTGACCCTCTGGGTGAACTCATCTATGTCCACCTGGCCTATGTTGGTGTCCGAGATCTCTTTCCAGTCAGTCGAGACTTTAGACTGGAGCGGTTCACCTTGGAATTGAAATTTCATCTGGTCTTTGTCTTCTTTCCCACGAATGGCTCTTCCAGGTTTCTTACCCTTGTCCTTTTCTGCAGAGGCCCCTGAAGTTCCTACGGCCGATTCCATATATCCTGCAGGAAAAGGGCGAAGTCAGCACCACAAAACACCAAAAATATGTTAATGTTAGTCCGTATCGAGCATATCATCTAAACAATCATTTAAATACATCATAAATTTAACCTTTAGGTGATATCGATTTCATATCAGAGCATTTGACCAATCCGGGCCCGGAGGGCCGGACTTCCCTGGCAGGAATGCTGTTAGGAAGGGAAAACACGAGCGAAAGCTCCCAGAGACATCCGTTGGCAAGATTTTAATACTCTAAGAGACCCATGATGAAGAATGGCCTGATTTAGGATGTGGGTCGAAGTTAGATTTCCAATTTGGATTGATCTGGATCGATTTGAGGAGCTCTAGAGGTTTTAGGCAGGAAGGCAGCTGGGCGACGGGAGCAGCGGCGGCGGGCACTGGACGAAAGTCCGGAGGAGGAATCCCGGAAGCCGGAGCCCGGAGGCAGAAAGGACGGCCGCGCTTAGGTTTACTTTCCAGTTTATATCGGACGACATTCAGGTCACCGGGACCCGGAGGACGGGAGGATGCTAGCCGATGGCCGCCGTGCAAGTTATGATCGTTTCGAACGGCGGCGGCGAGCAGACTACCAGAGCCCGGAAGGCGGGACGACACGAGGAAGAGGCCGTCGTAATTACTTGGTGATGATTTGCACAGCGGCGACGAAGAGGCAACTGGGGTCCGAGACACGGGGCGCCGTTGGTGGACAGCCGCCGAAGAACACCATGAACGAACGAGCGACAACGACGGCGAAGGATGGGCCGGACACCGGAAGGTGGGCCGACGCACCCCGACGGCTGCCGTATGATGTTTGCAGCAATGATAACGGTGGCGTCGAAAGGGACAACGGGCCCCGGGGTCAGAAAGGCAGGGCAGGACGACCGCTGCGAGGATTTTTGCGGTGATCTGAGTAGCGGCGGCGTCGAGGAGACCGGAACCCGGAAGGCGGAAGGATCCGCGGAGGAGGCCGCCGCGATCAAAATAAAGCCAGGGCGACGGCGGCGGCCAAAGCCATCCCGGAGCCTGAAGGTCGGGAGGCCGGCAGGGTTCCGCTAGGAGCAACGACGGAACCGTCACGGAGTTCTGGGGATGGAACTCCGGACGACCGGGCCCGAAGGGTCCAGGGGACGGAAAAACAGGAGAGCCGGAAAACCTTTATTTTAAAATGGCCAAAAGTTAAGGGCGGCAGCCCGGGATGGGAAACTCGGAGGCCCGGGCCTGGAAGGTCTGACCTCCGGCGGATGGGTTTGAGGCTAGGATCCGGACGGCGACGGAGGGTCTCGGGCCCGGTGGCGTTCTTCGCCCTATGCGAAGAACACCCGCGACACGGGCAAGTTCCGGGAGGCAAAAAATGATGATTCCGACGGGCCGCGGAAAATTCAAGGACATGGGTTTGGGGCGCAATGGAGAGAGTGTCTATTTTATGCCATTTAATTTGTTGTTCAATTCATTTAAACCCTCAAAATGCTCAAAAATAACGGGAGAGCGAACGAGGATGGCCTACCTCCAACTCGCTAAGCGGGACGATGGTCGGATGCACTAGCAGAGTTGACGGAACGACGCTGGGGTCGACGATCGCGATGGTGAAGTTTGCAATGGGCTCCAATTCGGTCACTGCTCCAATTCGTTGAATTCGCAAAGTTAACAATGAAGTCGGGGACCACGGTTTATATACCCAACTGCTCATTAATGCCGCATTTAATGCATCGTACGTCCGCGCCAAAAGTAGTTGAGATTCAAATTCGAGTCGGCGGCGGCAACGAGGGCCTCGGGATCCGGCGGGCGGGAGGCTGTGCAACAACGACCGTCGTATGAGTTTTGGCGACCTCGGACAGCGGCGGCGACGGAGCGGCCGGGTCCCGGATGGCGGGGTGTAGCGAAGAGTTCGCCGTCGTGGCATTTTTTCACTTTGTTTGAATGGCGGCGGCGACAGGGACCATGGGGCCCGGAGGGCGGGCGGCCAGTGGGCGATGGCCGTCGCAGACGGCAATCATGGGGCGGAAGTCCGGGCGCAGACTTCCGCCTCCCGGGGTCCGGAGGAGTGGATGCCGGCCGGGAAATCCCCGAAATAGCAACAAACGGCAAACAGTCGGGCGGACTCCAGAGGGTGGAAGGATGCCCCGAAAACGCCGTAGGGGCGGCAAAAGCAGGAGGGAAACCCGAAAGTGGAACCCCGGAGGCCCGGGCCTGAAGGCGCCCAGGGCCACCCAGAGCCCGAAAGGCCTTAAGGAACACACAAGCCCCCGGAGGGCAGGAAAGCAAAAGGGAAACCATGGCCGACGTGAGAACAAAAATTTTAGGGCAAGATCGGCCAGACGGGACGTCAAAAAAGAGGGGCACGCAAAATGAGGCGGCCCCAAAAGACCCGACATGGCAACAAAAAAAAGGGTCCCCGTTCCGAACGGGGCGTGTGTGCTGAGGGCACAACAGGTCCTCCCTTAACAAGACCCCACTTTCTTGGCATATTCCAACTGGGTTTTTGATCCTCTTCCCCCCTAGAGCTTGGTCCTAGAAAGTGAGCCAGGACCCATTCACCCAAGGTGGCAAATGGGTCCTCCCTTAACAAGGACCCTCTTTTTGAATTTCATCTTGGCGATATTTTAATTAATTTTATTTCCATATATGAGTTCGGCCTAAATTATTTGAATTTCAGGTTAAATATCTAATTTAGTATAAATACAAGGTTATTTGACATAATTTCACCTAAGAAATATATGGGAGAAAACTAAAGCAAGATTACAAGCAAGCAATCTATAAATCATTCAAGCAAAAGTGAAGTTTGGAGCAACATTTCAAGATCTTCAAGCTCATTTTGTATCCAAGATCAAGCATTGTTGAAGGTTGATGACATATGCCTATGGAGAATCATGAAGGATTCTAGGTGTTGGAAGATGCACAAGTCATACAACCAAACCTAAGGAATTGTTTCCAGAGTTATTCCATCTTCTATAATCATCCTATTTACAACCTACAAGAGGTATTTTCATATTTGTGATTCATTAGAGGGATTAGATATCTTCTTTGGTGAGTCATTTACATTATTCACATTACATTCAAGGGTTTTATTCTATCACAATAAGGTAAAATCTCCCTTACATTCTCTTGGATCTTAGTATTAGACACACTTAAGATTGAGATTGCACTTACTATTACATGTTTCAGATTTTCATCCATCATTAAAGGTTTAATTACCAATAAGGGGTTTGACTAAGGAAACCCCTATCCACCAACAAGATACCAAATTTGTTTTATAGATTATAGGAAGCTCCATATTTGGAAAGGGGAGGTTCAAAGTGCAAGGGAGAAAAGCATACCTAGAAGTTACAACCCAGATTCAAAGATTTCTAGAAAATCCTAGCAAGACCCATTTGCCTTTGAGGGTGAATAAGTCCCTGTTGAGGGATGATAGGCATTAAATTCCAAACATTTCAAGCATTTATTTCTAGTTTAGAGCTCCCCAAAAAGGCCTACCAAGACCCATTCACCTTTGGTGGAGAATGAGTCCCTGTTAGCAGCACAAAAAAGTCATATTTCACTAGGTGCACAACATTCTTTCATGTTCCTTTAGAAAATTTGTAGTTTCTTTCAGTTTTGTGTTCAATTTATGCATTTGTGTGTTAAACCTAGGACTAGGGTTTGTTCATTAGCCTAATTCTTTCCCCCTCAAATTGAGATCTAGCTCACCAACCCATCCTTGCATAAAGGAAAGAGTGTAAGATCCCTTAATCTTGATTCAATTCACCTCTTGGGTTGATAGTTGTCGCAAGATTCTAGGATCTCATCTTTTGAATGAAATGTCCCTCATAAGGAAAATATGGATTGGATACATCTTCATCTCTCCCCTTTCTCCATGTTTCATTTTGGTGAACCCGACCCCTTTTTGAGAATCTTAGTTTCTTATTTGGAGTGCAATTCAATCATAAGCCCCTATCTTGCATTAGGTTTGAATTACATTCTAAGGTTTCTTTGTTTTTCATTAGTGAACATTGCATATAGGATTAAATTGCATGTTTATATTGCTTGTATTCATTAAAAATTTGAAAAAAGTTTTTAAATTGCATTTAGTTTTTAATTTTATTTACATTGAGATAATCATCCAAGCATTTAGATTCAAATTGCATCATAGATTTTCCAATTCTAGTCATCATTCAATCATAGAAAAACTTGCATTTAGAGACCTTATACCTCAAAAATTTGTTACAACATTCATTGTTATAGATCTGAGAAAGATTAAAACAAGACAAAACTTAGAAAAACTGAAATCAAACTCAAAAAACCCTAAAACTAGGACCCATTTGCCTTTGGTGGTGAATGAGTCCCTGGACACCCTGATCAACAAGAATTTTGGGCATGTTCTATTGTTTTAGGTGCCTTTCTGATCTCTGTAAGTACTTGCACTAGGACCCATTCACCTTTAAGGGTGAATGAGTCCCTGTATAACTTTTGACAACAAAATTTTTGGGTTGGTTTTGGTTACTGATAAAAAATTTTGCCTCTATTTTGAAATTTGAAAACTGTTAGTCTAAAAAAAATTGTTCTTCCATGCAATTTCTTGTTTATTTAGATAAATTTAGCAACATAAGAATGTCTTGCATTCTTAGTTATAAATAGTTTTAGATTTTTCATTTTCAACATTTTTGCATCAGTAGACATGTTTAAAATTACATTTGGCATTCATTAGAAAACAAAATCAAAACAACAAAAAATCAAATGAGACTTGTAGAGAAAGTATTTAGCAATGACAAGTTTTCTTTTTAAGGTTGACCTACCCTCCAAGCCTTTTAGTAGCGATGAATTTTACATGTTAGATGAAGCCCTTGAGGAATTCATCTTGCAAGGTTCATACACTAAGGATTTTCATGACAAACCACACTACAAAGACGTTAATACCATCACACCACAACTCATAATTTACCCCCCCTCGCAAAAAACATAAGTTCAAAATAAACCTGTGCTCATCCTTCAACCAACTAAAGATAAGACTTCATCCAACAATGGTAACACTTCATAATAAAAGAATTATAACATCGTTGCACATACCTACAATACAAGAAATAATAGGCAACAACATCAACCTTTTGTTTCATTACCATTACCTAATGCTATTTTTCCTAGTGCTCCTCATTTTCCGAAAAACAATGGAAAGGAATATAAGCTTGTTGAACACCTTAAGAACACTCCTACTAACATATCCATATGGGAGTTACTTCAAGCACATCCCCTAATTATCATGGCATACTTCAAGAGGCCTTGCAACAAGTTATGGTTCCTTCTAACAATAACTCAAACGATGTAGTAGCACTAATCCAACAGATGAATGAAATGAATCTAGACATAGTTTTTCACCAGAATGAGTTAACTCCCTTGGAAATTTAGAAGAAGTATGAAGCCTTCAACATAATATCCCACATTGGCCAAGTTGCGATAAAACAAATTGTTGTTGACAATGGTTTGGCCCTAAATGTGTGTAGTATGAGCCTTGTGAAAAGGCTTAGGATGAGTAAAAAATGATATTAAACCCAATTCTTTGTCTATTTGAGGGTTTGAAAACATAGGAAAACAACCACTCAGTGTTATCACATTACCTATTACAATTGGGGAAGTGACATTACAAACTTTGGTCCATGTTTTGCTCGATGATCTTTCTTATAATCTCCTTTAAGGAAGATCGTGGATTCATGAGATGAATGGTGTGCCTTCCACTCTACATCAGAACATGAAGTATGTCTATAACAACAAAGTTTACACACTAAAATATGACCCCGAGCCTGAAAGTTGTTTGATGGTAGAAAGAGATGGAAGAAATCCTTTAGAAGTATTAGAATCCTATACATTGAAAATCGTATCATAAGAAGAAAAAGAACAAGAAACAAACATTGATGAACTTACTAAGTTATTGGAAGATGATTGGGGATCTTTGGATTTCACACCAACATTCATGAGAGAATACAAGATAACAAAAAAAGACATTGAAAAGTAAAAGCAACCAATGGTAATGTCAAAAAATAATTCACAAAACATCTCACAACCATCTACCTCATCTACTTCAAATGAAGACACAAGATACACAATGGATTTTGATGAGATAGATTATCAACAACCACCAAACCCAAAGGAAATTGAAAAAGAATATGGGAGAGGTTATGAGCTCGTGAAACAACTTGGATATAATGGAAAAGGATGCAGAAAGAAAGAGCAAGGCATCTGTATCCCTATCGAGCCTAACACACAAGAAATAAAAACTGGTTTGGGATTTTACCCTTCTAAGATAACACAAGCAACAAAGCGAACTTCACTCAATATCAACATTGTCATATGTAACTCTAGAAAACCAAATCTCACCTTCAAGCATCTCAAATTGCTTGATATGAATTGCGATGTATCTTTGGGGGTGTGTGCAAGTTGAGTCCACTTTTTGGCCAAAAAGTGAAGTGTTTTCCCTGATTTTCAGAATTTGACACATTTGACCTTAAAATTTGAAGCACTTAGAGATGAAATCTTTAAAAAAGTCACTAATCATAAAATGTAGTGCTTGGAGTCTAGTTTCCAAATATGTAATTTATTTCAATACCCATATTGTAAAATTGAGTTTCAATAGGTGTTTCTAAAAACCACTGTTTAAAAGTCACCTTTTTTTACCATACCATGCACGTGTACAACATCCATATTTTGACTTAAATTATTGTATTTTTCTAAATCTTTTTTGGAAAAGCTTTGTGACTCACTGAAGCTTGTTCTTGATATTTTTTTGTAATTTTTTATTGAATATATTTTTTTTTTGTTAAATTTTTATTAGGCAGATTTGTCGTTTTAAAAAATCATTGTGTACGACATGCATAAGATGACCTAAACTTATCATTTTTTGATTTTTTTTAAAAAAATTGAAAATAATTGTCAGAAGTTTGTTCTTGTGCAATCCATTTTTCAAAATGTTATGTTGATCAAAAGTTATTAAAATAGTAAAAAACCCTAATATTTAAAGTTTATGGACCAATTTTATTAGAAATTAATTGAAAAATAGAAAAAATAATCCAATTGCAAAAAAAATTACATATTTAGAATCCACATTGTCTCATCTAAAATGGGTTTTAATTTCGTCAAAAAATTCTGCAAAAAAAGTCGTCAGCCATATGTTTAAAGTCGGTATTTTTCTCTGACATTGTTAGGACCTTCAACTTGCAAGTCAAACCAGGTTGAAGGCCTAGGTTCGGATTTCCAATGCTTTTCCTGAACCAAAATCCTAGGCAAAAACCCGACCACAAAGCTAATAGAAATTCAAATTTTAAAAAACAGGATCGCGCTTTATAAAACGAGATCTCATTTATTTAAAATAGGATCTCGTTCCTTAGATTATAATATTTGGACCTTTGAGAGGGAAACATGATCCTGTTTTATAAACGAGATCCCATTTCCCTTCCAACGGTCCCCACATTGAATATTGGAGAACGGGATCCTGATTATAGGACGGGATCCCGTTTTATAAACGAGATCTCGTTTCTTTTATTTAAATTTACTGCAAAAAATTATTGTGAAGTTTGCACCTTCACATGTACAGCCGAGAGTAGTAAAAATAAACTATTTTTCATGAGCTATTGTATTTATAGGTGGTGAACTTGATTTTTAGCTGATTTTATCAAACGAGGCATCATCTACACCATTTTAAAAGTGGAATTGTGTTATTTTTGTGCTTGTTTGGAGGAACAAAAGGTCTTCAACTTGCAATATGGATTGAATTTTTCAAAGGAGGCATGAAGAAAACAATTTTTAAAGTGGAATTGTGCTAGTTTTCTACTTGTTTTGAGGAACACAAGAGGAAGAATTTTGTCCTAATAGGAATTCAACTTCCAATTTGGATTGAATATTTTGAAGAATTTCACTATTAACATTCATTTGTGCTTGAGAATTTTATAATCAGGGGAGATAAAGCTCGTAATAAGAGAAGGAAGAAATTGACTCCTCAAGAAGTTGAAGCAAATAGAGAGAAGGAGAGACAAAGACAAAGAGAAAGAAGAATGAGAATGAAATCAATGAATGATGGTGGAGCAACCAATTCCACAACTATTGAAGATGAAAACATTGAGGATACCATGGTTGTAGATGAAGCTAATTTGCAAGGAGTCAATTTGGAGAAGAATATGATTATACAAACAAATCCTACTATGTCTTCAAATCCCTCTTTGAATGCTATGGAGAATGTTTCAATATGCACAAATCTAGGTACGTCTTCAAATCCACATGTTAGTGAAATGGTAGATTTGTATGTAGAAGTTTTACAAGATGCTAGATTTAATGATGTTGACATTGACGATATTAAAAGAGATGAAACTTTATAGAATTTGTTGAAAACGAAAAAGAAAAATCTTTTGTTGCAAATGAAAATCAGAATGATCATTTTCTTGAAAATGAAAACAAAACCTGTATTTTTGATGAAAATGAAAATGAAAATGAAAACCGTTTTGTTGATGAAAATGAAGATGAAAATGTAAATGAAAATGAAGATGAAGATGAAAATGAAGATGAAAATCTAGAATGTGATGTTGAATTTAATGAAAATACTTTTTTTAAAATTGGAAGTGGTGTTTTTGGTAATCTTCCTGGTCAAATTTCTTTGAGGAAAATAAGAACACATGCGAATAGAATATACACCAAATTCTTTTATCATAAAAAAAATTGCATTTCAATGTCAACTAATGATGCAATTGATGAGAATGCAAAAAATGAGGAAAGTAATGAAAAGGTTAGGCTTTTATGTTAAACCAAAAAGAAAACATCAATCATTAAAACATGTTGTCTATTGAACTACAACACAAATTGAATTTTATAGATAATTTTGTGGTGATTCAGTGTTACCTGGTCATATTAAAATAATTCAAAGGTCTTTTGAAAAATGTAAACCTTGGTATGTAAAAATTAATAAGCAATGCATATCTTGTTGTTGTAAAACGTATGTTCAATTTCATTATTTTTGTGATATTTTTCGATATATACGTTGTACCTTGCATACTAACATGATTATACAGGAGTGTGGTATTAATATGCCACCTGAAGCAATAAGGGAGTTTATTTTAGGTTTGTTTTGTGAAAGATCTAATGATAAATTGTTTTATTTAAGTTGTATTTCTAGACAATGCATTAACTATGGAAATCTTTCATTCTTAAGAATTTGTATGCATGAAAGTATTGATAATGATTTTGGACAACAATTAGTAGATGTTAAAATATTTAAGAATGTTCACTATTCTTTAAAAGATGGAAGAATAGGAAAGCGTTGTGATTTAGTTACAGAAAAAGTTAGTGTGCATGCATTCATGAGTGAATTTAAGAATAAAATTGTACAAAAATATGTCATGCACTCTAAATATGTTCAATGGATTGATGGCCAATTTCGTGCATGTAGAAACACATTTCCAATTGGTACTATACTTTCAGTGGTTGATTTTGTGGAGAATTATACTCTCACTCTGCAAGAGGAAATTCAATCACATTATTATAATTTAGTGCAAGTAGCTATGTTTGTCCATATTGTTTAATATAGACATGCAGATGATAGCACTAAGGATGATAGAAATTTTTTGAGGGAGTATCATTTTTATTTGAGTGACAATCGGTTACACTTGTCAAAGTTTGTTCAATACTGTTTCAATACATTTTATAGAAATTTAAGAGAAAGAAGAATCCAGATGAAAGAACACCTCATATGGTCAAATAATTGTATGGGACAGTTCAAGAATGCTCAAATGTTCTATTGGTTAAGTAGGGTTCACAAGGAACTTAATTTCCAGCATATATGGAGTATTTTTGAAGCTGGGCATGGTAAAGGAGAACATGATGAAGTTGGTGCATGTGTCAAAATAATTCTTGCTAGAGAACAATTAAAATTTGAGGATGCAGTAAAATTTAAAGATGCATGTAGGATTGTGGATTGGTGTAATACAAGATTATTTGCATCTGGTTCAAGTGAGTACTCTACAATTCATCGATTCTTTTGGTTGGTTGAAGAAGAAAACATTAAACCTAGAGTTGACTGTGAGACAATCAGTGGATCTACTAAATGACATTCATTTAGGAGTTCAACAACAAGCACATGGACTATTTGGACGAGGGAGCTTGCATGTTTTTGCTAGTTTTGTATCTCAGGAGATTAGGAAGCATGTGAAAATACAAAATGGGTTGAACAGTGGGAACATAGATCATTGACACCTGCACAAGCACATGATCAATATGAACGAACTATTGAAGAAAATGATCAAGTGTTTGCATCTAGAGACTATGACCATGTTTCAAACCTTGTACAAGAAGGTAATTTTAATTCAATTTATTTCATTTTATTTCACTTTATTAAGTTATTTTGTAATACTAAATTATTTATATGGATATGCGCAAGTTATTAAATCAAATTTTGTTTGCAGGACATGTGTATGTTGTTGTTGCACCTAAGGGGAATGAAGAGAAAACAACATATTGGTTGTCTCTTTGTGTGGAAACTAAACATAAGTTAATATCACCTTGAGAAGATGATGATGGCTATCATTATCCAATAGGTACGGTGATCCCCTTAAGACATCCCTTTAAGAAAATTTTGATAACAAGTTTTTGATTCCCTTAAGCAATTTTTTAGAACAAGTCTTTGATCCCCTTAAGAAAATTATGAGAACTTATTTGATGATGGTTTTCATGTTTTCCAATAGGATCAGTGGTGGTTGTTGGCACTTGGCTACAAAAATACCTGATAAGGAAGAATGGTCTACCTAGATCCGAAGATTATGAAACGCATAAAAAAATTATACATTATTCACATTTGGTGGTGGAAACAAATATAAAAGTAAATCGGTATCATGGAAGACCTTCAAATAAAGTGCTATGGACAACTTCTAAGGAAGTGCATGAGGCAATCATAGATGCATTGCAAGAAAGAGAGGATGCAAATGGTACAATGGAATAAGTAAATATAGGTAAATATAGTTTTAGTTTTATATTTTCCTTTTAAATGCATTAAATACATGTTTCGATATTGGTCAAGTGTGTTATTTGTTGAAATTGATTTAAATTGTCCTTTTATAGATCCTTAAGGCATAATCACAAAAAGGATCTAGTCCATGCATATTCAACCTAGACAACATGGAATACTTGTAAAAATAGGTAATTATTGGTTAAATTATATTTAAATACATGTTTCAATTACATATTGATATTGCTTGTACATTAATAGTTAAAATTGATTTATTATCCTTTTTTGTATCCTTAATCCATCATTGTATTAATCTCATACTTTGAAACAAAAAGGAGAGGATGCCTAGATTCAACCTACAGACATGTGTGGAATACTTTTAAATGTAGGTACTTGAGTTGTGTACATATAGATAGTTTTATATAAATTAAAAAATGTATGTTTTGATGATTTCATTGATATTGCTTGTACCTTTTTTATATCAGGTGGTGTGAAGACCTACTACATTCTAGGCATGAGTTTGAGATGTTCTTGAGATGGCATATCCAAAATTTGTAAACATTGTTTTGAGATGACATATATGTACATACATAGTTACAAAATTAAACATACTCTATGTACTTCTATGTATCAAAATCGATATTATATATATTTTGTTTGTAAAATGTGCATGTTTTCCTACTTTGAAACTTTATATTTGATTGTATAATCACTAAATATCATGGATACATTATTGTTAAATCAATTATATCCTTAAGACGTTGTATTATGACCCCTTAATACATCCCCTTAAGACCCCTTAAGACGTCCCCTTAAGACGTTGTATTATGACCCCTTAAGACATCCCCTTAAGACATATTATGACCCCTTTAGATATCCCCTTAAGACCTCTTAAGATGTTATATTATGACCCCTTGAGACATCCCCTTAAGATGTATTATGACCCCTTAAGACATCCCCTTAAGACATCCCCTTAAGATGTTGTATTATGACCCCTTTAGACATCCCCTTAAGACCCCTTAAGACCCCTTAAGACATTGTGTTATGATGAATCACCCTAAAACTTATAATATTTGTTAATATCACTTAATATTTATACTCAATTATACTCTTCTTTGATCCCCTTAAGACGTCGTACTAGGACCCCTTAAGACATCCCCTTAAGACAACTATAATTAGTGTTGGATGCTATTACTTGTTTTGACAACTTATAGATTAGTATTCGATGCCATTATTTGTTTTGACAGATTATAAATTAGTATTGGATGCCATTATTTGTTTTGACAACTTATAAATTAGTAGTGGATGCCATTATTTGTTTTGACAACTTATAAATTAGTAGTGGATGTCATTATTTGTTTTGAAATCTTATAAATTAGTGTTGGATGCTATTATATATAGAATTTATTAATGCTTTTATTCTCTAATCTTCTCTGGTATTGTTTATTTCTTAAATTTTTATCCTTTCTAGTATATAAATGGATTGATTTTGTTTGTAAATTATGATTTATTGACTAATTATTGATTGACGTGAATTGAATAAGTTCATTGACTAATTATTGCTAATTATTGAATGTACATATCATATATATCATGTGTGAGATCACTAAATTTGTAAAGTATAAATATTAAAACGTTCTATTAATTTCAACTTTAATTTCACACTAATGTCCTATATTAATGTCTTGACTATGAACATAAAATGCATAAATGTACAAGTGTAAATTAAAATTTAAAACAATAATAAAGTCCATAATTTATGTAACATATTAAGTGCATGAAACTAATATATTAAGCACATGAAATAAAGTCCATCAGAGTACAACCCATGAACTAAAGTCCAACTAAGTACTTGATCTATGAAATATAAAGTCCAACAAAGTACATGAGAAACCAAAAATATAGTCCATGAAATAAACAAAAATAACCCATAAAATCATGTTTCTAGGTTATGTATTTTCTCTATAATCAAGAGACCTCTTCACGCCATGTAGACTATGTGGATGACCTGAAACACTCTGTACAAGAGAAAGATGAAATCAAATGTAAGACAATGAAAAATGATTTAATGATAATTTAATTTATAATTCATCATAAATTTAAATTACCATCATATCTGGGTCTGGATGCTCTAGTGCACCTGAAGCAACCTTTAAATTCTCTGAATCAATCTACATAAACAAGAAAAAGAAATTTAAAATTAGATGTACTAGTCTATAATTAAAAATGATTTAATTCAATTTAATTTATAATTTATCATATTTTAATTGTACTGTATTATGAGGTTGTGCACCCTCTTCTCTAGGACCTATTTGTACATGCTCAACTACAAGATGTGTCTCATGCTATAAAAGAAAAATAATTTAAAACATGTATTAGCTCGTATTATATATATATATATATATTCAATTTAAAATTTAAAATTAAAGTTACATTTAGAATATATAATTTATAATTGACTTTAAATATAATAAAAAATTTAAATTACCATTTGATCTGGAGCATGTCCTCCTGGAGATGTAACTATGTCTGGGTCAGAGCTGAAAGTTGCACTAACAAAGTCCTACAAGATCAAAATTAAAGCATGTATACTTGAATTAGGTTTATATATATATTCAAGTTTGCACATTTTGTGTAGTATTTTTTTTAAACAACCTAAAAATCAAAGACCTCACGAGTAGCCGCAACATCTAATGTTTACTCGATGCCCATTCTCATTATGGTATCAACCTAGACATACATACATAGACATTTAATGGTTATAATATTTACAAGTGTACATGCATGTATTTCATATATAGTGAATTCAAAATTCATAATTGTAACTATACTAATGTAAACTTTAAACAATTTACAATATAAATGTACCTACCCCTAATCTACGACACTCGATAGTGGAGAAGTGCTCAACAATCCCTCAAGTGGAATCAATGTGGAAGTTGATTGACTCGAGTAAACCAACATAAATATTTCAATCATATATGTGATTCAATTATAAATTTAAAACTCAAGTTAAAAATCATTTCATATATAATTTTAAAAATTGAAATCAAAATACCCCATAAGGGTTGCTGAGTAGGACTTGTGTTGATGTATGTACTTGTAGAATGGATGATTGCCCCATCGTTAGTGTCATTTGTACACCAAACTATTTGATTGTTAAAATGTATTGCAAACTTTTCTTTGATATATAAATTCATTAAAATTCTTATAAAATGAATGTGTAGATGCATATTTATACTTGTGTTGCAATGTCCTCAAGGTGATGGTCTATTGTAAGAAACTCTACAAATGAACTAATGCAACCAGATGAACCACCAGAACCTCCATGTCCACCTGAACTAGGTGTAGCATTATTAGGTCCACAACATACTTGATGACAACTAGTACATATATTGGGGAGGAGCCTCGAAACTCCTAGAGTGGTACTTGGACCACCTCCATAAAAAAATCCTCCATCATCATTGTCTCTATGCTCCCCACCTGCTATTGTAGAAGCATGCTGATCAAGGTCTCCTGCGAGTGTA
>VDFB02178234.1:0-44510 GCA_007258455.2 Sequoia sempervirens | reverse complement strand
AAGATAAAAGAGGGAGACAAAGATATAAAGAGATCTCTCTTTCTCTTCCCATATATCTTTATAATATCTCTCCATATGTACCTCTCCTTACCTCTCTCTATATATCTCCCTCCCTCTACCTCTCTATATAACTTCCTATCTGTATCTTTCTATCCCTCCTCTCCCTTTCTCATTCTCCCCCTCTCTCTTTGTATTCCTCTCTTTCTATCTCTATTTATCTCTCTTAGACCTCTCTCCATTTCCATCTCCATATCCATCTCTATCTTCCTTTATATCTCTCTCCCTATCTCTATCTCCCCCACTCCTCCCGATCGACGACAAAAGTGATCGACGCGACGCCTGACGATCCTTTTGATCGGATTTTAAAGATTTATGCTTGTTCTTTGACGCAAAGCGGATTTATGCCGCCGGATCGACGTTCTTTTGATCTTTGAGATTTGATTCTTCTGACGCGTGACGCGATGACGCCCGAGAAACGCCTTTTGATCTTTGATGATTTCGATCCTGATTTCGAGGATCCTGACCGCGCGACGCGCGCCGATCTTTCCTGAGCGCGAGTGATCTTTGACTCTCGACGCCTGACGATCTTTGATCGCGCGGATCCCGGTCTGCCGACGGATTTATTAATCTCCTGAGTTCTCTCGATCTTCGACCTGACCTTTATTCGACTTGATCTTCGACGGATCTGTCGACCGATCTCGACTTCGCGATTGATCTTCGACGGATGGATTCCTTTCGATGGACGCCGATCTGATCGATCTGCGCGCGGATTTACCACCTTCTCCATATCCTCCATCCGCATTTCATCTTTATTCTGCCGACCTCCTCTCAATCTCTATTTCCTTAAACCCTCTTTCTCTTCCCTATATCTATCCCTCTTTATATCCCCATGTCTCCCTCCCTCTCCCTTTCTTCCTATTGCAAACATAACATGAGTCTATTGGTAATGAGCCTTATTATCTTCCTAATTCAAAAGTTTTGTTTTAGTTGTGTTCGGATCCCTATAAGTATATGCATATTTGATTTGAAGCTATCAATTTGTCCATTGAGATCTTTGTTGCACAAAAAATATCATTTTCTAATTAGCTTACCAATTGACCTCATTTATACTACACAAATATATGTTAAAAAATAACAAAAAAAATCCCTAATTAATCTTCCACAATTCTTCTGTGTACCCATTGCACACCATGTTGCGATTGCTACTATATAACAATTTTATATTAATAATAAGAGAAGAAATAGTGCCAACATGCAATATCTAACTTTTAATTATTTTTAGTATATATTATATTTATTTTATTTATAAATTTATTTAATATATAATAATTAGTAATATAAGCATTTATTAAATATATTATTTATTTAAAATTTAGTGATTAAAATGAGGCTTATAGTTATGGATAGTGTTACGACCATGGTTAAGGTTAGAGATAGGTCTAGGATTAGGATAATATTTTAGAATTTATTGTTAGGGTTAGAGTTAAGGTTAGGGTTAGGGTTAGGATTAGGGATAGAGTCAGAGTTAGGATGTGAATTAGGGTTAGATTTAGGTCATGCAAATAACTAATTAAAAATACTAAAACACTATAATTAACAAAACTTACAATTTTTTCACATTAATATAACTTACATTTATTTTTTTCAAATCTAGAAAACAATAATTACAATACTATAAAGGAAAGTACTAGCCACAAAAACAACAATGATAAAGGAACAAAAACAACTCGCAAGAAGGTAGAGATACAAAAATAAACTAAATAATTGAAATAAACAAACACAATTAACAAAAAAGATCCTAAAAATGCCAAAATACAAACTCGAAGGATCCTAAAAATAAATAAATAAAAATAAATGTAAGTTTAATTAGAGATTTGTAGAGTTGGAATAAAAAAAATGTAAGTTTAATTAATGTGAATAAAATTAAATGTATTTTTTTTAATTGTTGTATTTTAGTTTTGACTTTTGTATTTTGTGTTTTGTGAACGATTAATACCTAGTGTTGGTTTTTTATATGTTTGATTAATACCTAGTGTTGGTTTTTTTATATGTTTAATAAAGTTGAAGTTGAGTTTGTTCTTTAAAATACATTTTTGCTAAACATTAAATAATCAAATGATTTATTATTTAAAATAATTCTTAGATTGATTCTAGTTTATTTTGAATTTGATAGTGAAATCTTCATATTATAGTTGAAGTTAAATATACTATTAATATAATAAATATATTGTATTCTAATTTAATATTAATAAATTATAAATTAAATTATATAAACTAAGTAAATAGGTAATATTATAATATTAATATATTTTAAAATATTATTACAATTATTAATATAGTGATTTACTATTATATTAATTAATATTATAATTAACATAGTCAATTAAGATAGTTTATTAATATATATAAATATATATGAAAGGAGAACTACAAAATAAAATAACTTATATTGTATTATATATAAATATATAATATAAATTAATGTATTACCTACATAATATAGGTTAACTTATTTACCTACAAATTATTACGTGTAATAATATAAGATATAAATAGCAATAGTATATATATATTTTATATATATATATTACCTATAGGTTATATATTATCTTATATACCTATATATTATAGGTTATAATTTTTTTGAAGAAACTATATATATTAATATAAATTAATATAAAAATATACATGATGAAAAAAGAAGGAACACATAGATAATCAAATCATACCATAAAATATTAAAAATATAGTTTAATGGAAAGAATAATACAAAAAATATATTTTTTTATTTTAATAGTGTCGATTTTTTAAGATTTTCTTTAATAAAAAAAATAATTACATAGATAAAAAAATTATTCTTAAAAAAAAGTCAAAATAAATAACATTTATTTATTTAGAAAGATTTAATGAAATGATATTATAAAAGCAAAAAATAAAAAATCTTCTTTAGAAAATGTTTAATTTGCTTTATCTCCCAATAACACACAAAAAAAAAATTAACCAATCATATGCACAAAAAATAATTTTTATAATTTATAAAGTTAAATATTTTACAAATTGACTTTACAAAATTTAATTTAATTTAATTTTTTGTTTAAATATTGTTTTTGATTGGTTGAAAACTAAATTATTAATAACTAGTTAACTTAAAAAAGCCAAAATAAAATACAAAAGTCAAAAGTCAAAACTAAACCCTATTCATTGCAAGAAGGAAGTAGTCTATGAATTATTTGTACTAGACATAACTATGACTAACAAAGTTGAAGTTGAGTTTGTTATTTAAAATACATATTTGATAAACATAAAATAATCAAATGATTTATTATTAAAAATAATTCTTAGATTGATTCTAGTTAATTTTGAATTTGATAGTAAAATCAAATATACTATTAATATAATAAATATATTATATTCTAATTTAATATAAATTAATATAAACTATTATATAATATAAATTAATATATTACCTACATAATATAGGTTAGTTTATAAATACCTACAAATTATTACCAAAACTGAATTTGATGGAGAACGTACAAGACGTGTAATGGAAATGGCAAGGAATAAAACATGGTGGGGAGGTTGAAAAACTAATGGCAATTTTTATGGCTTCGTTTTGTTATGTATTACTATGGCATGTAAATCCCCGAAGTCTCTGTTCACACAAAATTCTCAAACTCAATAATCCTATGGGTGCTTTTTCTACATGATCTGAAATTTATCCTAGCTGCTTATTATTTCAAACCTTATACTTTGTATTGCATGCCACTAGTTTTCTAAAAAAAAAAAAATTTCTCTAAGCTCTTAATTTAACTTATTTGCATGGATTTTTTTTAACTCTTTTTTTTCCTTTATGATAATCCTAATATTTTGGGGAACAATTTAGTAAATTTTATCTATCGTTTTTTTTTAAACTTCATTTTTCCTCTTATGAGAATCTTGATTTTCTTTGTAACATTTTAGGGCCTCAAAATACCTATTTATTAGTTTGGGTGTGGGTACTTGTTTTATCTTGGGAATTGCTATTTTTTGAGGAATTCAAATCATGTTTTAAAGAATGACATTGCAAATATTATGAATATAGTTGTTTGTTGTGATGTCATAGGTAAGGCCATGGTTCATTGCCAAAACTGCAGTGTTGGTTGCATTGCCTTGTCTGCAAGTACATCAACTACAAAAACGTCATCTTTGGTATTGGTTGCAATATCATGTCTGGCTTCATAATTTTTTGGATTGGTAGAGCTCGTATTATTTGGAAAAAAAAATCAGTGTGGGCTTCTTTGCTGCCAAACAATGCCCTGTAAATTAATGGTTGCAGTTGGCACTCTTGTTGAGGAGGCATAACCCTTTGACTTTGACGAGGATCTGGTATATCTATAAATTTATCATTCTTCTTGGTGTATCAATGTCTCTATTTCTAATTTTATGAAATTTAAATTTTAAAAAATTTAATTAAATGTGTGTGCTCAAATATGTATTTACAGACTACCCACCTTCTCATCCATCATTTTCACCACTTTCACAGTCCTGTAAAATCCACACAAACAATCAAACCATCATACACAAATCAGACATTGTTCATTTAAGAGGAAAAAAGTAAAGAAAAAGGAAATCCAATGGAGTCTCTGCTCAATTCCACCGTTGTTATGCTATTTTCAATAGCTTTAATGGCACACATGGTAATGGGTGTAGGGGAGTGTTGGAACACTTCAGTGGAAGTTGCAACCTTGAAAATGGCACCATGTGCAGAGGCAAGCCAAGACTCACATGCATCTGTTTCCTCCAAATGTTGTGTTGCAGCTCTTGATGTGGCAAGCAATCCTGCATGTCTTTGTGCTTTGATAAAGTTTGGTGAATCTCAAAAGGCCTTCAATCCACAGGCTGCACTCACCATTCCAAAACGCTGCAACTTCAGCTCAAGCACTCAGACTACAAGTGTGAAAGTAAGAATAAAAGTTCCTTCACTCATATATACATTTCTTATATATCTTACATACTTAAAATTATATATACTCCTTTTTCCATCAACATTATAAGGTTATTCTTTATAATAGCTAACTATTAGTTCGACAAAATCTACTTGACAATGACTGAGTTTCTCTTCTTTGTGTTTTATAGGCTACACTCTGCCATAAAGAATGGAGAAAAGTGTTGTAGACTACTTTCTGTTAGTAACACTATTAGTGCTTTGTGGGATAGTTTCTACTCTTATTGGTGAATAAGTTAGCAGCATATAGTATCAACTTTTAGTTTGCTCAAGTATAGGTAAAAACCACAAGCTTATATGAAACTTGTTTTTTTTTATCTGAATCAATAAGAACTGCCTTTTACTAAATCATTAGACATATTTTAAAGAAACCACTTTATACTATGTGGAGAATGAATTTTATAATTTAATATGTAGTATTTTAATTTTTTATAAAATATTAATATTTTTCAAATTTTATTTTTTACTTTGAATCCTAAGTTAGTTGTGTTCAATATCTAGATGAAGGTCTCTGTTAAGAGCATTGTCTTCCACATGGTTATTAGCATGAATCTGACATCCTTGTAAAATGCATAAAGGGTCTGATCTTTATCATCAATTATTATATAGATTGGGTTGCCTTTTGTAGTGCTGTTGGAATTTAGTTTAACCTCGAATGAATCTGGTAGAGTTCTCATTCCAACTGTCGGTTTATCAACAACCTTCTACTTCCCAAAGATGTGAAAATCTAAATGGTTACATCATCTCTTCCCTTGGAGATAGACTCTTATCAAATCCTTTATGTATCTTTCAATTCTCTGAACAATATTTTTTCAGAGGAGGCTTTTCATTGGAAAATGTATGTCTATATTTTCAAAATAAGCACATAAAACAAAAATATACTTTCATAATAATATCCAGTTTCCATCATATTTGCATAAATCTATGAAATTATTTTTTTACAATTTTGTATAGACTAGTTCTAAAATCAGCATTAAAATCATTATAAACTTACTTATAATCTTTATTCTTCTCCTTTTCAAAACATAAGAAAGTGTGAAATTAATAATCAAATTTTATTCTCATGGTTGCAATCAATTCTTATTCCAAATCATTTTTCCTTATGTGAATTGCAAGTGATAAACAACAAGAAAATTCAGAAGCATAAATTAAGGGTGAAAAGATAAACTCGCTTTATAACTTTTTTCCTAAGATAGTTTTAGAAACAATATGTTCTAGTGTTATTTATTTATTTGACAATGCTATTTTTTACAAATATATATTTTGAATCCCAACATTTTGTTTATCAACATGATCAAATGCTCTCACCTCCAACATGAAAAGGTCTAAAATAAACTTTCCTCATTTTATACTAAAATGCTCTTCTTTATAAACAATCATCTAAGAAATCAATTGGTATTTACACATTCAAAGCTATATTGTAACAATGAACATTCTAGTTACACAAAATAGACATAGCTTTCCCTCACTAATTGAATGCTTAGAATAATTACACAGTTATTCAATAAGCTAATTCAATTTCTGTATAATCTTTATATCTAATTTATAATAATTTTAATTTTAATGTAGTATTATAATGTATAATCTTTAAATTTTGAAATGATTGATTTACAATCATAAATGCAAAGTGGCATCCGAAAAATTCATCGAAGGAAAATTCACCCCCAGCAATTCACTGCCATAGAAAATTCACCGACAAAAAATTCATTGCTAAGTAAAAGGAAGCAAATGGAAAGTTGGAATGTTGGTACAAGACAATAGCAGAGTCAAAACATTCTAAGTGTTGAGCTGCAAGGAAAAAAATTCATAGAGGTAGTGTGAATCGAAGTTAGAAATAAGCAGCACCCCTCATCCATAGATTGTAATTGCAAAATTATTTGTAGAGCTCACATTATTAAAACAAAACCTTAGCTAAAAGAAAGGTCCATATAGGTTGCAACACCCAAATGAACCAACTCCAACTGAAATCAAAATAAGACAAACCTCCATAATCTACAATAGATGCACAATAAAGCAACAAACTTAAAGCAATTGTTAACTAAACACCCTCACGTGAAACGATGTGTAGGCATGGAAACAAGTGCCTTAAGTGTCTTAAGGCGGTTGAAATCCTGAAGGAAAAACCTTGTTCTTAAGCTGTGTAAGAAGTCCTTTAGCCTGCCACTTGATAGCATCATCATTAATGTGTTGATTGCATGAATGGGCTATCCAAATCACTTGGTTTAATAGACTAAAGCAGATAAAATGAATTTCCATTTCACAGGGCGAAAAGGACTGAGACAAGGCAGCCAAACATCTAAATTTCCAGATGCATTTAATGATAGTAAGGAGGCATGAGCTGGAAATTAAGTTATGGTTAGTTGATAAGCCAAGAAGAGCATATTTCCACGTCCAAGGGAAATGAAAAAGGGAAGGTATGAGGGTGAAGAGAGTTGTCCACAGCTGTTTAACATGAGGGCAAGACCAAAAGCAATGCTTAAGAGTTTCCATCCTACCACAAAAGGGGCATGAAGGAGGTGGGTAAAGGAATTTGAGGCGGGAACCAATTAGGAGTTTCGTATGAAGAAGTTTCCAGGTGGTGAGTTGGGATTGGGCATCAGCTTTTGCTTTCCAGATTTGCAGGCTAAGGTTGTTCCAGCTGCTTCGTCTAAGTTTACAGCACCAGAGAGAGTTAAGTCGGCCTAAAAGGGAGAGGTTTAGCAAAAGTTGTTTATACAAAATTTTAAGAGGAAAAGATCTAAGGCTACAACCAATAGGCCACCTCCAATCCTTGAGAAAGCAAGCATGACAGCTAGAAGAAATAAGGATAGATAGGCTAGGGGGTACAATTTTTTGAATCTCCAAAACAACAGCCTTGTCTTTGTAGTTTAAATTGAAGCATAGCTTGAATTGTTGCCAAGATTTCCAAGTGAATCGAGAGGGATCCCATAGATCTTTGAAAGTATGAATACCTTTTTTGAAGAGGCGTTTAGCTTTAAATCTTGGAATCATAGCTAACGGTTGATTGTTTTCTTGGATCAAATGATTCCACCAAATTGAGGATGAAGCAAAACTCAAACCATGACTAAATCATTGATCAAACTAAGACAGCTTGTGAGAAACCAATTGCTAAGCCTTCCAACCACAATTGAGAGGGGTTGATCCATGCGTCTTAAAGTAGGGGGCTAATAGAATTTTGTCACTCCATTGGACAGTGCTCCAAGTTTTACCAACAGTTGTTGTTTGAATACAATGTCGAACCAAGAGTTTCCAAGGCGAGCTTCCTTCCATTGCTCTGCTAATCCATTTAGTTGAGAGGCAGACCCCTTGCATGTAGGATCAATGATACCCAAGCCACCCTTCTCCTTAGGAAGAATACAATGTGACCAGGAAGTGACAGCCATACTTTTTTTATTTCCCCATTTGGACCATATAAAACTTCGTATAAGTTGTGTTAGCTGGTTGTAACATGTCTTAGAAGGCAGCAAATAGGAAGAGATATATATATGACTAGCCAAGAGGATTTTATTAGCCAACTGAATACGCCCAGCTAAAGAAAGAAAGCGATTTGTCCAGGATAACAGCTTTGATTTGATTTTGTTCATAAACCATTTCCACATATCTTTCAAAGAAACTCCAATTCCAAATGGAATTCCAAGGTATCTAGTTTCCTTCTATATCTTTGCTTAATTTTGTTTTAAAGACACATCGTGCCTCTATAATCGGAAAAGTTCTTTAGAGTATAAAATGGCATGTTGTTTTTTGTTTTTTGATTTTTTTTGAAGTAGGAAAGGAAAACCCTAATTTGCGAAGTAGGAAATTGGGAAAGCAAAACCCCTAAATTGCGAAGTTAGAAATTTGGGGGAAGGTGCGGCCCTGAGTAGTTTCTCCTTAGCAGTTGCGAAGTATAAAAAGCATCAAGCTCCGAAGGGGCTTGTATACACTCCATGGCAAGAATGGCGTACGCTTTGCGCTACAAATGGTTTTCAGTGTTAGCAGCGGCAAATATGTTTTTTTGTACTGTGGTAACCATAGGGGTTCTGGGAAATTCCATTTCTACCGATACATTTGAATACAGTGGTGCCTCCCAGGTATTTGTGGCTTTGGAAATTATTGCTATGGGTTCATCTGCGGGAGTGTTCGCAGTAAATACGTTGGTAGATACTCACAGCGAGTCACGGCCAGAGCTGGAACGACGGATCCGCCGAGTGCTTACACTGTCTCTTGTCTGTTCTGTTGTAGCCGCTTCCTTCCTTTTGCGATATTAAAATGGCATGTTAACACAACTTTCTATTTATTTTAGGAAAGATTTTTGAGAGAGATTCTTATCATGCACTCGAGATAAATGCATTTAATGTATTCAGATTTGTATTACACTAGTATCATAATAGATATATTCTATGACGATGATATGTTTTGATAAATAAATGGCCAATTCCTCATTCTCATTACATACTTTTCTCGCAAGTAGAGAATGTTTTGGAATTGTATCAGTAGAATTTGCTACTGCTGTGTATGACATGGTTTTGTATCAGCAAAATTTGAGAATGTTTTTGAATTGTATCAGTAGAATTTGCTGCTGCTGTGTATGACATGGTTTTGTATCAGCAAAATTTGCTGCTGTAACAGTATGTAATTTCTGAATTTGTTAATAAAGGTCTTTTTTTAAATAAATAATTCTACCATGAAGAAAATAACACTTTCAAGAATTTAATTAAAATTTAGTTTGAATTTTATCTTTTAGATTGTGTGAGGCATGCTATATTTCAATTATGTTTTTAAAATTAGTATAAATTTTGGCTATCTTGATGTAGTTATATAAGATTTTTTCTTATTCTAGTGTTCTAATTAATAGATCAATGTATAATTAATAGATTTATTTTTAAATTAGTTAAACATAAAGTTTCATGTAAAGAAGTTATGACATGTCTAAACATTTTTTTTTTAAAATCTACTTTATATTTATAATAAAATAAAATTTAATATTAGATGCATAGTTATTTTTTATTGTCTATATGACTTAAATAATTATTATTAAAATAGATTTGAGATGCACAAGTTTATTGGTATACTCTTAAACTTTGAAAGTTTTTCTTCCACTCTGGTAATAAGTGTGGTCTAAAAATATATCATAGTTGATTGACCAAGAGGTCAAAGTTGCCATTTTTAGTCATCGAGTTGTTTAAGATAATGGAAAAAAGAATACATATATTTTTGGTTTCGTTTCATTACTAGAAGGTTTGAACTTAGGCAAGGGCATACTTTGAATGATTTGTAATATTTGAAGGAAGTCTTGAAATCTAGAATTGAAAGTTAAAAATAAAAAATCAGCAGTGACAAAACCATCAGTTCTCAGCAAGCAACAATTTTAATACTATTGATTCTCATTATGCAATATTAATAGAGATCTATATATAATATCATAATTTTTATATTAATATACAATAATTCTACTACTAACCCAATCACCACTTCTTCAAATGCAATGGTTTCCATATAGTGGAAAAAAAGTGTGAAACATGAAAGATTTTTACTCCTCATTTAACATTTTTGATGTTTAATATTCCTTTTGGTATCAAGTATGTATGTGGGGAAGGAATAATAGACTTGGAAAATAATATAGGGGGTTTTCTTTCACTTAAATTTTTTTTCTTTTTTAAATTTTTACTATTTCAAATGAAGTAGCATGGTTTTCATAATGTAGAGACCTTTTGTAAGTCTGTGGAACTTGGCATACACATCAAAACTCAAATTTGATCTATATGCATGGTAAATGAAAGGAAGCAAGGTATTCAGAAACACCTCCTAAACTATCCTTGGAGGAGAGTATTGCATGAAATTAATATATTTACAATTATAAAAAGTAAAATCACATATGAAACATATAAGTAATATAGCACAACATAGGTGTACATGGGGAAACCATTTTAGGAGGAAAAACCACATTTTGTAGCAGCCTAATATATTATTTAGTAATCTTGGCATAGTTACAATACACTTGTAGAACAAGCCTTTATATGAGTATCACAGACATAAAATTTTGAGATGATTTTGGTAGCATAATGGTACCTGCAAAATAACCCATTTAAAATACATCTCCAAGCACCAATAAATAAGATTCATACTAGAAACCATGAATAATTTTAGAAAACCATTAGCAATACAAAAGGAGGGATGGTACCTAAATCCAAGACCCCAAATTCTAATGCCCTCCTTGGTAAAAGATCTTATATGCTATTTTTAGTATATTCCTTATACTTCTTGCATTGTCATAATCTACCATATTTGACCACCAAAACTTGGGTGCTCCAATATTTCCTCATTCTATCCATTCAAAGTAGTTAAGCTTGCTTAATTTTGTTCAAGATTTAAATATAACTTCCCTCTTCCATGTTATTATGTAACATAAGAATTTATAATATTTAAATCTTGACATGATGAAAATACACCAAAATATGTTGATACATGGCTAAAGGATGCCACCTTAATGTGGGATACCTAATTCCTCATGCGAGGAAAAAATCTTCTAAAGATAAATCCTTGTCACCTCCAAATAAGACACCATATTTTCCACATTAAGACAAAATATACAATAGAAAAAATAGTGAATACATACAAAAGTATTAA
Organism: Sequoia sempervirens; assembly: GCA_007258455.2. Lineage (NCBI taxonomy): Eukaryota > Viridiplantae > Streptophyta > Pinopsida > Cupressales > Cupressaceae > Sequoia > Sequoia sempervirens. The sequence goes on along the minus strand of VDFB02178234.1, from coordinate 32,917 downwards.
AAAAATATTATGGATGCAAGTTTGAGAAACCTTTTCCCAATAGCAAGTTCTTCTAATTGAGTGGAAGATAGTGTTAGGATAATGTGATATTTAATTGCAATCTTATTTGTAATATAGGCTACCACTTATACCCAATCAAATTTCAAGGTTGTGTTGGGAGGGTTTAGGGGTTGGAGGTGAATGGGAGGAAGGGTTTGGGAGGTAGAAATCATGCCCCCCAAATGGGGGTTTGAAAGTAGTGCCCTTGAAAAAATTGGCCCTTTTTTCATATTTTTGGAAAAAATTCACATTGTTTTCTTGGCTCATGGTATTGTAAATCTACTTTTTTATGTTCTTGTTAATATTCATAAATGCATGAGGGGGAAAATCTTGAATTTTATATAAATTTCATAAGCACAAAAGGGCTACCAAAGTACTATCATATTGAAGGGAGAAAATGTGTTGCATATATGTACTCTTGTGTTGTAGGTTAATACATACTTTGCCTCTCTTTGTTGCATATATGTACTCTTGTGTTGTAGATTAATATATACTTTGCCTCTCTTTGATGGTAGAGTTTTTTATTGTGATGGTTTTCTCTAATTAAATCTCGTGCCATGTTCATATTTATTATGTTTTATTGATTTATGTTTACTTCCATATAATCTCTTAATGTGTAATCCAATGCTACATTAATAAAAGAACATCTGCATACTCTTTGAAGGGCTAATATTTAGAGTAGTCTACTTTTTTAACAATAGATAGTGACATGAGGAGAAAGAGCTCACTCTTTTGGACTCTTCTTCCCTTTTGATATTTTATCCACACATAACCATGTTTCTCAGTCTTATTGTGTGTTTTTTCTTATATACATTTTTTATGTGTCTATGGTGTTGCAACTATTTGAACATAATTAAACTTACATATAATTAAAGATTTGTAGAGTTGGAAGAAAAATAAATGTAAGTTTAATTAATGTGAATAAAATTAAATCTAATTTTTTTTAATTGCTGAATTTTAGTTTTGACTTTTGTATTTTGTGTTTTGTTTGAATAATAGCGTTGGTTTTTTTATATGTTTTGGTTATGCAATGTAAATATCTTGTTTGATGTTAAATATTTGAAAATAAAATAAATTGGAATAAATGTTTATCGTTTGGTGTTATAAAATTGAATACATTTGAATATTTATATAATGAACTCATTCATTGAGAGAAGAAGGTAGTTTATGAATTATTTGTACTAGACATAACTATGACTAATAAAGTTGAAGTTGAGTTTGTTCTTTAGAATACATATTTTCTAAACATTAAATAATCAAATGATTTATTATTAAAAATAATTCTTAGATTGATTCTAGTTGATTTTGAATTTGATAGTGAAATCTTCATATTATAGTTGAAGTTAAATATACTATTAATATAATAAATATATTATATTCTAATTTAACATTAATAATTTATAAATGATATTATATAAACTAAGTAAATAGATAATATTATTATTCATTTTGTTGGAATCCTATTGTTCTTCCTAAAGCAGGGTGTTTTGCGTGGCTTGCAATTAAAAGAAAAAACTTGACAAGTGATAAGTTATCCAAACTAGGAATTGCAGATCCATTTCAATGTGTTTTATGTGGGAATTCTTTGGAAGATATCAATCATCTATTTGTTGAATGTCATATTACACAAGCATGTTGGGTTTTTGTTCAAAACAAATTGAATTGGTATGCACCTTTGTCTAATAAGTTATGGGACATTTTTTTCTAGTTGGTCATGCTTGTTTAACAACTCCTTTGCCTGCATATGGAAGGTTATTCCAGCAATGGTAGTGTGGGCAATTTGGTGGGTTTGAAATAAATACATATTCAGGAAAGAAACATGTGTTATTGAAACTTTGATGAGTGGTTTAGAAAAATCCATCTTTGAGGTTGTCAACAGTTATGTCTACATGACAAAAAAAGTAGAAGTTTTTTCAAATTTGGATTCATCATTGCTTTCTCAGTGGTCTCGAATTGTCTTGCCTTTTAATGGTAGTAAATTACAGATACCTCAGAATAAGATGGATAGATCAAAGGTAGTTTGGAAAGCACCACCTAAAGGTTGTTTTAAATTAAATTTTGATGGAGCTAGTAGAGGTAATCCGGGTGAAGCTGGTGCAGGGGTGGTTATAGAGATTATAGGGGAAGAGTGCTAATGGAAAAATCAATAAAGCTTTCAAATGTAACTAACAATGTAGTTGAGGCTACTGCAATTTTGTATGGATTAAAAATGGCAAGTTTTTTGAAAATTAAAAAATTAAAGATTGAGGGAGATAATTGTGAATGCATGTAAAGAACATAAGATTCTGAATTGGCATCTTCAATATATCATGAAACAAGTATGGTTTATACTCGATAGTTTTTCTTTGTATGAGATTATGCACATATACAAAGAAGGTAATTGTTTAGCAGATCTTTTGGCAAATATGGGGGTGGAACAGGGGGACGTTTTTGTTGTTCATATTATTGATGCCAAATATACAAATTTGAGCTTGTGTAATATTATTGAAAAGGAAGGAGCATTGTAGTTTGAGCGCAAAATAATTTGAATAAAGGAGTAAGGTTTTCAAATTGCTATGAGATTTTTGAGAGTAGTCGTTACATACAAGGGTCGGCATTTGAAAATTTCAAAGGAAGTGTTATTGTATTTGATTAGCATTGAATATGTTATCATTGATTAGTGCAGTTCAAAAGAACCATCTGTCATCATTCATTTGTGGTGGTCGACAATTACCAAAGTTACAATCTTTTCTACGTGTATGGTTGGGGAGGTAATCTTTTATTAGTATCTTGGAAAATATGGATGTTTTAAAATGTTAACATACATATGGATGGTTTTATACAGGTGGAAGGTGATAAGTAATTCACCGCTTTGTAATATAATAGACATGTGGCAGGTTTTTGAATTGGATGGACACAAGTGGTTACAAATGGCAAGGCAGTTGTTTAGGCACATGGCACTTTTTTGAAATTGGGGGGTCACAAATGGCAACAAATTTCAAGGAAATTGTTCATTTCAAGTCAACTTGTGTGTTGGTTTGGGGAGACAGTTTCCATTCCGTGTTATTCCAGGATTTTATGTGGGAGATTGTATCTATTCACTGGTACAGTTGCAACAAACTAAAAATCGTGTGAAATATTAGAAATCTTCAAATACATCAGCCGGTACAAGTTTAGGGTGTATTTTCAAGGAGGAGTATAGAATATGCTCTGGAATGCTTCACCATAGTGATCAGTATATATCTGTACCATTCCTAATGAAATCGTCAACTTAAAAAAAATAAATAAACAATTTCTTTAAGTATGCACTAGACACTTATTGTTGCAAATTTATGTAACTTCCATTCACATTGTTTTAAGTTGGAATTTTATAAATTTATTTAATATATACATTTTAAAACAGTAATTTAACTTTTTCCTTTTAAAAATGTTCATAAAGGTGGTACTTAATATTGATTTTATTGTCTATCTTGACTATTTCGAATGCTCATTGCTTAGTTATACAATCCTAAAGTTACTGGGTTTGTGGTTTCTTTCTTTTCTTCCTTAAGATAGGTTTCTATAAGAAAAAGGTGTACTGAGTTTTCATTTCCTTCATTTTACAAAAAGTATCAATTCCTTGAAAACTTTTTTACAGTCATAGTCATAGCTCACCATCATCTTCAATGTTGCCATAAAGGTTGACTAAGCACATGTTGCAACCTCAAATTAATATTACTGAAGGCCACGAGCAACGGCAACAAAAAATGGGAGCCAAAAGACAAAATCAAATCTATTTTTCAAAATTATCTCATTCCAAACTTGCAACAGTAAGGACTCAGGAGGATTAATAAATAAATGTATTTGTTTTTTACTTTTTTGGGTTTCCAAAACAACAAGGAGAATTCAGAAATTGACAAACATTTACGAAAAGAAACTTCACGACCTTGACTGCGATTTTAAAAAATGAGAGGAAATATAGAAATTATAGAGATAAAATGTGATATAAAAAATGTTTTTTTGTCTTTTTATTTTTTGAGGGACGGGTCCCCTAGCAGTCCCAGCGGTAGCAGTAAGTCCCTAACCACCCCCTATAGGATGGGATATCCTACCCTAAAGGGACAATGGAGGGTCAGCAGGGAACGTTTCATCCCTGCCCCCATCACTGCATCCTGGGGATGTCAGTTGTTTATAATACTCTGCATGTGCCTATGTCTTCACTGTTTACCCTACTCCAGGTGGTGTCTATGCCTTTGCATCTGTACAACTCGTCCTCATGTACCAACAAAAAAATCTGCCACAACTGCCTCGAGCTCATCTGTAACTTGAGTCTCTCTAGAGTATTTCAATGCTAATATATTATCCTTTGTGGACACATTAACATGACTTATTTTGTAAAAGAAAAGGAACACACATCAGACTTTAAATCAGCAAGTTAGAGAATCCCAACTGTGTTTGTCATGGAGATTTGCAGTGGTTATTTAACAACAATACTTATATACCAATATAAAATCGTAGAACACAGAACATCATGCAATAAATTAATAATCTATAATATCTCTAAAAAAGAAAGGTTATAATCAATCACCACATAATATGAACTATAAAACCTTCAAAATATGTGCATAAGATTATAGATAAACTCACCTCATTGGCACAATTTCACGATACAAAAAAACTTCACCACACAGAAAAAAGGCTTCAAAGTTCAAACCTGAAGTTGGAAGAAGGTTGTGTCATAGCCAGCTCCAACAAAAATCACTTGTGTTTTCATTGGGACATCATCAACAGTTTGCATCCCAGCATCAAGAAACTAAAAAAGTAACTTCCGTATTGCAGCCCATCAAGCAAAATAACCTCAACATTTTCCAATTCGTAAACCAAAGGTTGATATTCTGATAAATCAAAAGACTACAAAAGCACATACCACGATTAATGATTGGAGATATCTTCATTGGTCTTCTGACAAATAGATGAACATAGTTATCCTTTATGTAACCCTTTTTCACACAAGAAGAAGGAAATCAACACATGTTAGTTCAAGCACCAAAAGTAATGTGTGAGCTTTATAAGTACTTAAAACAAGAGACAAAGCAACATAAAATTTCAGCAATTTCGTTATTTTTTATACAAACTTTTGTAGAAAACAAGTAACTGTAATTTGCAATGAAAGGTTTTTAACTTAGAAGAAAATGACAAAAAGAAGGAAATCAACATATGTTAGTTAAAGCACCAAAAGCAATGTGTGACCTTTATAAGTACTTAAAACAAGAGACAAAGCAACATAAAGTTTCAGCAATTTCGTTATTTTTTATAAAAACTTTTATAGAAAACAAGTAACTATAATTTGCAATGAAAGGTTTTTAACTTAGAAAAACATGACAAAACATAATTGAGAATCAGCTATTTTAAAAGTACTATGGCTTATAGAAACTCAAAAATAAGTGCTTGAGCCACCTATGAAATTTTGCTATTGGTCAATCTTGAAAACCTGTCCATCGTCTAACCAAATCAGAACATTGTCAGTTGGTCTTTTATTTTATTAAAATAGATAAAAGAGCTCTGCATTTCATGACAATGTAAAGAAGGATATAATAACTTAGTTACATGCAACATGCTAATGAAACCAAAATGCAGCCCAAATACCACTCTCCCAGGCAGCAAATTCATTTTCTGCTCATTGCAGCACATAAAAGAACCAACATAAAGCTAAACAGTATGTAAGTGTTACAGCAAAAGGGAGACTCTTAGATTTCCTATATCACAAGCAAACTATATGAGCTACTCCCAAGCAGTATGTGCAAGTAATACAGAAAGAGAACAACCTTCTTCAATTTTCGGTACAACAGAATACATGATCATGTATGAATGTTAAACAGAACTCCACTGACTAAAAAGTAGTTAAAACAAAAATAGTAAATGAATATAATACTTGGCCCGTTTCCCATACCCTTTCAATATAATGGATTTTAGGACACAGAGGCTGCCATGTGGGAATTGTATTGCATGGTAGTAGTTTATTGGCAGATATGTGTTGGCACATAGAGCTTTTCTTTAAAGTCAGCTCTTCCCTCTCTTTTGCTTACATGTCTATTAATAATGTTCAAAACTCTTTACTTACCTGCCCCATTCTCCATTCCTCTTTCATGATTGTTTGTATGCTTCATTGTCTTCTACTATAGTTTCATCTAGGCCCCAGCCACAATGCTTTAAGAAGGGTTCAAAACTCTGACCCTTTTCTTCATGAAGCTATTTCAAACTAGCGTTTGAAGGCAATCTTTCACTGCTCAGCCCCTAGTTCTCTTAATTTAGTAAAATGTATCTAGAAGAATTTTTGCAATGCCTACCTGCAAAGGTTTCTAAAGGTGAGGTGAGGTGCTAGGTTAGAAATTTCTTGCTCCCTGAGGAGCCTCTCCCTGTGATTTCGGCAGAGTTGTCTTGTTTGGCTCAAGCTAAGTTGCCACAGCCTGCTTCCATGGGTGATATCTGTGTGCTCAACAAGGAGGTGTTGGTTGTTTATTGACAGTTGCTTGAGCAATTATTTAGTTTGGATTTGTGCTTGATCCTAAAGCAGCTCCTAGTTACTCATTCTATATCTTTGCCTATTTTTTTGATGTTTAAATAAGATAAATAAGATAAATTGTTTAAATAACAAAAGAATGGAGCAGATTTCATCACCAATGAAAGTTAAATGAATATAATGTCGAAGCACCAAGAAACTTTTCTTATTATTACTATACTATTGTACATTGTTAACTTTATTACTAGATTAAAAAAAAATAGTGAACAAGGGTTTTAATTTTTCTTATTATTAATAGAGTATTGTACATATTAGAGTATATTCATTTGCTAATTGATGAATTTATTTTAAGAGAAGTGACTATGAGATTGATTTGTCACTTGCCTATTACAAGCAACAACTAAATTTGCAAGTCAGCTGACTTCCATTTATCATTTTTTGTTTTTTTGCCCACATTTCTTTATTAATTATCATAAATATCTTTGAACTTAGATTAAAATATTTGTTCATTATACATGAAATAATGGTTGATATTGTTGATGTTGATACATATACCAAAAATGAACAAGAAAATATACCCAACATTGATATTGCTTTGAAAAACAACAACTTATTTCGGATAGATTCATTTTACTATACTGTAGGGGATTGTTTGTTTGATAGTCTTGAAGTATTGCTTCATTTCCGTTATATGCTTTGAAAAACAACAACATATTTCAGATAGATTTGTTTTACTATACTCTAGGGGATTGTTTGTTTGATAGTCTTGAAGTATTGCTTCATTTCCGTTATACTGCAAATGAATTACGCAATGGATTAGTTGATTAATTTTTGTTATTACTATCCCAAAATCATCCTAATGCATTACAAGCACTTGTACATGAATTGCATCCAGAAATCCCGCATAACATGCACAATCTATATGATGTAACAACTTATTTATCTAAAATGAGATTGTCTTCATCAAATACTATACCAGAATAGTATAGAGGACTTTTGGGGGGCACATTTTGTATACAATGGGTATCAAAATGGTTAAACATACCAATTGCATTATGGTCGACAACTACAAAGCAAAAGTATTTACATTTCAACAGCAATATTCAGAAAAATCCATATTCAATTTTATTTCATGAAGAAAATTCAAATTATGCTCATTACAAACCATTACTTTGCAAAAAGCTCCAACAATTTAGAGTCCTGCAGTAACAACTTACCTTTCCAATAATTGTGAAACACTAGAAACCTACTGGCAATATATTGCACCAAAAATGGAAGTAAATGGAGTTAGAAAAACAACTACAATGACAAGGAATTGTTGTGAAATCCTATTTAATTCAATATCTTATTTGATGAATGGAGAATTCGATACTCAATCATTAAGATTGTACATTGCACAATCTTTTTGTAATTCAACAAAAGGTAGTTGTACAAATGTTACAAGCTATCTAAAACATTTACTGGAACAAGATATGTTACACACATTGCCATGTCTAACAAATTGGAAAGAGTATATTATCAACATGGCAAAGCCATATGAGGAAGGGAAAATCGAAGGAGGATCATTTTGTTTACAATGGTTAGCAAGTATATTGAACATAAATATTTGCTTATGGTCATCGAGTAGTAAACAAATCGAAAAAGTCTTTAATAGCAATTCAAGCACAAACAATACATATAACATAATCTCTTTTATAATAAGTATTGAACATGTACACTATGAGCCACTACAAGTATCTAATTTAATTGAACGATTTAAAAAAAACACTACAACTTCTACATATTGTACTATAAAACTAGAAGGAAATAAACAAAAGGAAAAAAAATGGAAAGTATCTTCAAAACCAATTAACAATAAAGTCCATCAACACAAATTTATTGAAAGGAAAACAATATCACTTACTAAATTGAAGAGAAAACTATGTAATTATATACCAAGTAAAGAACAACCAAATACAATAATAGAAATAGATCAAATTCAACAATGAAAAAGAAAAATGGAATTTTTTCTAGAACCAAATTATAGTAAACTATATCAACCAAAAACTATTGAAAAGAAAACATCACTCACTCAATTGAAAAAGATCGTGCGTGCTTACAAACCAAATAAAGAACATTATTCTAAGGAAAAGAATACAAAAAAGAAAACCCCAACACAAATATATTTCCAAGCAATTGAGGACACTCCTTAGTACAAATGCCATATTTGTCAACAGTTCCAATTTAAGCATTGCATTAAAAAGCTTACTGAAAGTGAGCAACAAACTTACAAAAATCTCTCTAGAAGGGATACAATACATGCTTTTGAAGATGTATGTGAACATTGCAAAAAAATGCTACATGATGGTAAATTACCATTGTTTGCTACACCACAGTTAATAAGACGAAACAAGACACTTGATATTTTGTCATCTATTTCAGAACTAGAGGAAAGACTTATATCGCCACAACTTGCTTTTACCCAAATTAAACAATGGGAACACAAGAGATCTCAAATGGGATTAACTGGATCCATTATTAATGTCCCAACAAATATGAATATTATACAAACAATACGTCCACAATCAATTGATGAAACAATAACAATTGTTGTCGCACTAAAAAGGAGACTTCAATACAAGAATCCATATCAAGTTGGTATTGTTCATCCTAAATTAGTAATGAAAGCATTAAAACACCTATGTCGAAGACATTTATATAGAATAGAAAAAAAATCTATAGACAATAGATGGAAAAAAAATATACAGAAGCATATAATAATTCTCTTCAAACAGAGCAAATGTATAGTGATTCAGATTCAGACAGTCTAGAAATAGAAAATGGAGATGAAATTGAAACACATACTGATACCCTAATACATGTATTTACAAAATCTCATTCTATTTATGACTTCCATGATAAAATAATTGAAATTGCACCAGGTGAAGGAAATCAACCTCTAGGAATTTTTAGGGATAGATATGCAGAAGAAATGAACTTTCCAACACTTTTCTTTGGTAATCCACAAGATGACGACATCATGAAAAAGTTTAAATATCAAAAAATTGCACAATGGGAGCTCTTGCATTCAAGTGGTGATTTTGCAAGCCATACTACAAATTTATTTTTTAAAACAGTTCATTTCATTATAGAAAAAATTATTTCAAGTATATCAATAAGAATTAGAAAAGGTCGACTAAAAGGACGTATATTGCTTGCAAAAGATGTTAAACACAAACCAAATTTAGATAAAATTATAAAATCAGACATTGGATACATGGATTTCAAACATATCTGTATCTCTCCAGATTACCTACAACAAATAAAAAAGAACATATTTGCAATGATAAGACAACCAGGTCCTCCAACTTTTTTCCTAACCTTTTCAAGTGCATAACACCAATAGGCACCATTAGTATCAACACTAACTATGCTACACAACAATCGAATTGGTAAAAAAAATTATACACAAGCACATGAACCTGATATTGATTCGCTTGTTCGAAAAGACCCTGTCATTTGTACTCGTTACTATAGACATAGAATAAATTGCCTGAAAAAACTACTATGTAAGGATAATACAATTCTAGGACATATCAATGACTTTTTTGTTACAAAATTCCAAAATAGAGGAAATCAACACGATCATGCATTGATATGGGTTAAAGATGTGATGCAGGAGCATCTGAGTCCACAGGCAATCAACATCACCCAAAAATATTTGTTATTTTTTTTATTTCATTTGGACTCATTTTGGTTGTTCATGGCATCTCTCAAAATAGAAATTCAAATATTCAATCAAAATTTCAAGATTCAAGTTTTCACCCAAATTGTTATATTGAGGCTCCGCAGACAGTTTTCAAAAATTTATTCCCAAAAATCCATAAGAGCTAGAGCAGAATCCTTTTGTAGGTATATTCTTTGAGGTACCATTTAAAATATGAAAAAATAATTAGAGTAAAATCTTTCATGATTTGAGAGATTTTAATGCTCAAAGTTTGAAAAAAAATGTGTTGACAATTTATGAAAGTTTTAAAATCTTGATTTTTATGAAGGTTGGAGTGAAACGGCTTTGTGGAGATGTTTCAAATGACATTATATGCATCTTGGCAAGTTTTCAAGTGAATATGAGCTTTTAATGAAAAGTTATGCAAAAAATAAATTTTATGCAATTATTGGCAGCCTATGGTAACTTGCGTAAAATAAATTTTAATATTCATTGGCATACTCCTTTAGGAATTTATTATTGGACTTATTCTTATTGAATTTGTAATTGAAATTCAATTAAAAAGAGTTATTGATTATGGTTCCAAATTGAGAAAAGGAATCCATGACAGTTTGTAACAGAAAATGCATTGATTGATATGCCATTTTTGAGGAGAAAAAATTACTCTCACGTCCAAAAAAAGGGTGGGCTATTACAACAATGAGAACAACTTTAAAATACCAATTTGTAAGAGAAAAAGGCAGCCATAATGGAGTAGATGGCCCAGGCAACAAGTTTTTAGTAAACAGAAGCAAAAATATTGAAGAAAAAGAGGGTTTTTGATGCCTGCAAGAAGAAAAACGTCCAGGACAGAGTTTGAAGAGTTGTGAAAAAAAAATTGGGTTGCAAATTTGAGAGTGAGGAATGTGGGAATGATAATGTGTGTGAGAAGCCATGGATGGCTAATGTAATAAATTTAATTTGCTGATTTATGAAATTGTTTTATTGCTGAAAATGAAATGAATGTTATGAGTTTTATAGTGTTAGATTTGTTGTATTGCATTTTGTGTTGTGCTGAGAGTATGCAGATTTGAGTTATGATTGGAGGTGGGAGGTTCTTCTTTGCATCAGTGGTATCAGAGCGGGTGTTCCTGGTGTGCAGGAAGAGTGTCGAATGTGAGACAATTTACATGTGAAGAACCCGAGGGTTTTGAAAAATTGTGTTGTTGAGGCTTTAGAGGCCATGAAATGGAAAAGAGGAAGAGGAAAATTAATTTTTCCATGAGATGGTTTTTGTGGATTTTCAGACTTGAGAAAATCAAAGAAAGACTAAGGATGGACAAGGTGAGAGAATTTGAGGAGTTGAAGCAAGCAATGAAAGATTTGAATGCAGATTGCGTAATGATAAGAGGTAATAGTAACTTTGTTTATCATTCTAATAATATTTTGAATGCAGGGAAGAAAAAAGATGAATCAAAGTGTCATACATGTGACACTGTAGAAGAAGAAGATGAGTGGGAAGAAGTTTTTGAATCTGAAGGTGGGGAGACATGTCTTTTGGAAGGCATGAAAGATGAGATGCAAGAAATTGCAACAAATGAGGTAAATGAGGAAGTAGAAGCTAATATGATAGACTTTGAGGGTCCTATATTTGATGAAGATGAAGATCTCCTACTCAAAGAGGAGATAAGGAAGACAGATATCTTCCTTGAAGGGAAAGTGATTGATGAATGTGATAAAAGGGTGAGGGAGATACATGTGGGAGAAGATAAGTCCCATGAAAATGTTGACTTTGTTTTGTTTGCAGGAAAAGGAGTTACAGCAAAGGAGAAAGAGGTAACAGTTGATTTACCTTATTATATGCAAGTGAAGGAAGAGAAGTTTGAAAGGATAGAAAAAGAAAATGCAAATGGAGAAGATGAAATAGATGATGGTGATGGAGAAAAAGATATTGCAGCAGCAATAGAAATAGAGAGAAATCCTTGAGGTAATGGTTAAGTTTTCTGATTTTGATTATTACGATAAAGATAATAAGATGTATGCAATTGAAGTGTTGAATGCAGAGGCAATGCAAATAGATTTTGTTAGTGCATATTTGTATGGAGGTATTGTAGAAGAATATGAAGATTCTTCTTGGTGGAGGTGGTTGATTTGTGGTGGGTTTTGTCTCACAAGGGCAAAGGAAGAGAGAAGATGGTGTAAGAGAATATGTAGTGTTCCAGGGAGATGCTGGAAGAAGAGATGGAAGGAAGAAGGATATAGGTTTGATTCAGTGATGGAGTTTGTTGCAGGTTGCTTACAATCTAGAAGGGTAATCCTACTACTCAACTCCATTTTTGGAAGAAGAGATGGAAGAAAGAAGGATATAGGTTTGATTCAGTGATGGAGTTTGTTGTAGGTTGCTTACAATCTAGAAGGGTAATCCTACTACTCACAAAATTCAATTTACTCGACGTGTCTGATGCAAGAGCATCCGGGTCCACAGGGAATCAACATCACCCAAAAATATTTGTTAGTTTTTTTATTTCATTTGGGCTCATTTTGGTTGTTCATGGCATCTCTCAAAATAGAAATTCAAATATTCAATCAAAATTGCAAGATTCAAGTTTTCACCCAAATTGTTATATTGAGGTTCTGTGGGCAATTTTCAAAAATTTATTCCCAAAAATCGATAAGAGCTAGAACAAAATATTTTTGTAGGTATATTCTTTGAGCTACCATTTAAAATATGCAAAAATAATTAGAGTAAAATCTTTCACGGCTTGAGAGATTTTAATGCTCAAAGTTCAAAAAAAAATGTGTTGATAATTTATGAAAAATTTAAAATCTTGATTTTTATGAAGGTTGGAGTGAAATGGATTTGTGGAGAGGTTTAAAATGACATTATATGCATCTTGACAAGTTTTCAAGTGAATATGAGCTTTTGATGAAAATTTATGCAAAAATTAAATTTTATGCAATTATTGGCAGCTGGTGGTAACTTGCGTAAAATGAATTTTAATATTTATTGGCATACTCCTTTAGGAATTTATTATTGGACTTATTCTTAATAAATTTGTAATTGAAATTCAATTAAAAAGAGTTATTGATTATGGTTCCAAATTGAGAAAAGGAATCCATGACAAATTGTAACAGAAAATGCATTGATTGATATGCTACTTTTTAGGAGAAAACATTACTCTCACGTCCAAAAAAAGGGTGGGCTGTTACAACAATGAGAACAACTTTAAAATACCAAAAACAAAAATATTGAAGAAAAAGAGGGTTTTTGATGCCTGCAAGAAGAAAAATGTCCAGGACAGAGTTTGAAGAGTTGTGAAAAAAAAATTTGGGTTACAGATTTGAGAGTGAGGAATGTGGGAATAATAATGTGTGTGAGAAGTCATGGATGGCTAATGTAATAAATTTAATTTTTTGATTTATGAAATTGTTTTCATTGCTGAAAATGAAATGAATTTTATGAGTTTTATAGTGTTAGATTTGTTGTATTGCATTTTCTATTGTGCTGAGAGTATGCAGATTTGAGTTATGCTTGGAGGTGGGAGGTTCCTCTTTGCATCAAGATGTTCCTATATATGGAAAATCAAATCCACTACATATTGAACAATTCGTGGATAAATACATAACATGCAATACAAACACTCTCAATGAAACATTTGGTAAGTTGCATCGACACTACCACACAAAAAGTTGTTGAAAATCAAAGAAAACAAATTGCAGATACAATTTCCCTTTTCCACCTATGAGAAAGAGGACAATACTAGAACCAATTACATCAACTAATATTACTATTATAAACAATGCAGTTAAAGTATTTACAACTCTACAACAAAATAATTATGACCACTCTATCACTTTTGATGATTTCTTAAATGAAATAAAAATACAAAACTTGATTACATAAAAGCAATACAATCAACTCTAACAAAACCAACAATTCTTCTTAAAAAAGAACCATCACATGCTTGGAATAATAGTTTTGCTAAAAAAATACCTAAATTATGGCAAGCAAACACCGATGCTCAATTTGTTCGCAATGTTTATGCTGCAGCAGCATATTGTTCATCATACATGACAAAAGTTGACAAATCTATGACCACATCTTTCAAAAGAATATGAAAAGACCATGAGACAACAAAAATAGATGCAATACAAATGATTTGTAGTCTCCGAAATACTCTACTTAACCTACAACAAATGTCTACTCAACTAGCAGTACACATAGTACTCTCACTACCTTTAAATACAAGTTCTAAAACAACTGTCTTCATAAACACATCTCCACTAGAAGAACGTACATTTATTCTAAAGTATGAATCATTACTAAAATCTGAACCTGATGAGTCAAATCAAATAATGTGTAAATCAATCATAGATCACTACATTCAACGTCTAACAAATTTGAAAGAAATTTGTCTTGCTCAATTTGCTTCAGAATGTAGAATCAATAAAGGCAAAATAGTAAAATGAAAAATAAATAGTATCATCAAATTTGTTAAATATAACAAGCACATTGATTATGACAACTACTGTAGAGAAAAACTATTATTATATATGTACCTTTTCAGACTAGTGAAAATACGTTAAAAGGATTCAAAACAATTGAAGATGCATACATGTATTATGAAAAACAAATAAATATGAACCAAGATAAGTATACATACAATTTCAATTGTACATGGGGAGATCTAGACAAAGCATTTGAACAAGTTGAAAGAAATAAAAATACAAGTGATAATCTATTTAACAAAGAAAAAATAAGCAACAACAAATCTGAAATATATGACTTAACTTCAGATTTACCATACTTACAACAAAAACAAAAAATAAATAAAAAATTTTGACATCGGTTTTCACATGTACAAAATCCAAATATTCAAGAAAACATTGAATACTATAAGCTACGACAAACACTTAACAGAGAACAACAACAAATTATTAAAGAAATTGCAATAAAAAAAGATGATAAGGACAAGCCATTGTACCTTTTCTTAACTAGTGGTGTTGGAACAAGTAAAAATTTTACCACAAAGGCAATTTTTCAAATGCTACTACGAATCTACAACTCAAGTGTTGGTTCAGATCCACTAAAGCAAAAAGGACTAATAATGGCCTATATAGGAAAAGTAGCATACAATGTTGGTGGAACAACTATACACTCTGCACTTTTATTGTCGTTTAACAAGTCTACTTTCATCCCACTTAGCAACGAAACCATAGATTCAATGCAAAAACATTATGAACACTTACAAATACTGCTCATAGATGAGGCTTCTTTAATAGGTAGTCGATTCTTATATTTAATTGACAAAAGAATGAGAGAAATTATACATGCCCCTACAAAATATTTTGGAGGGATTGACATAGTTCTTTGTGGAGACTTCTACTAGGCACAATCGATACAGGATAGCTTTATTTTTTAACATCCTATTATTAACAAAGAAAGAGTACCCTACACTTTTTGGAAAGATGTGATAAAATGCTATGATTTGAAAATAACAATGCGACAAAAAAATGAAAAATTTATCTCCATACTAAACAGAATACAAACCAATTCACAATCCAATACTGATATAAAATATCTTAATAATAACTACATTTTCCCAGCTCCTATTGACCCCACCTTCCCATATCTTTTCTACACAAACAAGTCTGTAGCTATACATAATAATAATATGTTATCAATTGTTGTTGGCGAGCCAATCATCATTAAAGCAATTGATGAAATCGATCAAAACCATGGAAATACAACAACATATCCAAACAAAAGTCTACCAGAACAAATAATATTAAAAGTCAACATGTTAGTTGAGTTATATGCAGGGAATTATAATATGAAAGATGGATTGGTAAATGGTGCAGATAGTATTTTCAAAGCATACACAAACACAAACCAAGAAGATATAGTATGGATATAATTCAATGACTCAAATATTGGACAATCGCAACGCCACAAACTACAACACCTATATACAGACATAATTTCTAAAGAATGGATACCAATACTGCAAATAGCCAAACCTATTTCACAAAAGAAAAATCCATCACATATTAAAATCCGTAAACAATTTCTTGTACAACTAGCATGCGCACAAACAATTCATAGAACACAAGGTCTTACACTAGATGGGATCGCATTTGACCCATCAGGAATCAAGTCACATGGACTAGTATATACAACACTTTCTCGTGTTCGAGAAATGCAATCACTCTACTTATTAAATCCCATTACAAAACAACATTTTATAGTGAAAGACAAAATAAAAAATGAAATGCACCAATTAACTACCACTTCAAAATGGAAACAAGAATGCAATAACCCAAAATTAAATGACAACAGTGCAATAAAAATTCTATCTTTGAACACAAGGAGTCTAAAATCACATATTGATGATATAATTCATGATTATGACTTCTTAGAATCAGACATAATATGCTTACAAGAGACCCATACTTCTAACTTATACTATCACACAAAACTTACAAGCTTTAATTCTATTTATATGTATCATTCTCATGGAGTGATGACTTCAGTTAAGAAACATATCCAAATTACTTATTCAAATCAATACAGCTCAAACAATATCAAAGTTTTACAAACAAACTTACTAATTTATAGCTTTCCAATCACAATAATTAACTTGTATTCACCGCCAAAAACAAAAGTCTATTCAATAATTGATATTATACAACAATCATTGGCCAATGATCAAATGAATAATAATATGCTAATTCTAGGAGATTTCAGTATCCATATGGAAAATGACAATACAAATACAAAAGAATTAGAAACATTTCTTAATAACAAAAAATATGCATTTCTTACTTGATATAAATAATGGTGTACCAAGATCAATTATTGACCATGCTTGGTCAAACATTAACAAAACATGTTACAAAATATTCAAAATAGATACATATTGGAATGACCATGATACTATTTGTCTATTTCTTAATTCAATAAAGAAATATCATATACTAAAATATATTTTTAATTTAAATTCAATATTACTCATACTATAGTCCAATGGTGAAGTCAAAAATATGGTAAGAACCTACATTATGCTTACATTTTGTCTTTCTTTTTTAATTTTTTTTTTTTATATTTATAATTATGTAACACATGTGTTTACTGTAACAAGTTCTATTGGCCCATTCCATTTCAGATGAAGAGCTCCAAAAGAATAGAGACAAACAAAGATATTGGGCAAGAACAACAAGTCAAAATGTAAGTATCCTTTCATATCAATATTTTACAAAATTTCACACATTATTTAATTTCACTTTTTAAAAAACATCTTCAATATAAGCCTTATAAAAACTACTCTACATTGTTTTTTAGGTCAAAAAAGGATCATCCAAAAACAGTTTCAATTGAAGACCTTAATGCTCATAAAATTGGTGAAGTATTTGAAGGCGATGTCATAATAATATATAGAATTCAGCTTGACAAAAACAAGAATTCAATAGAAGTCTTTCGTGCCGACCTTACAAATGTCAAAGGAGAAATGACAGTGACCTTAAACTTGACAAGAAATTTCATTCAAATGTTTCAACAAATGATATTTCTAGGAGCAAGTATTCAAATAACAACTTTCCAAATTGCTCCAAAAACGGGTTATTATCATGGTGACTGTGATTTAATTCTACTTTTAACTCAAAACAGTGTCATTGAAAGTATTCCTAAAGATTGCAAAGAATATACTTTCATTCCAAGCACAACCATCAGGCTTTTATAGCATAGCACAGAACAATACACAGTTGGAACAATAGCTGCAATTGTTCTAGCATGCAAAAAAACACCCTACAATTTTGTACTAGATAAAAATGATGGATAAATTGAGCATGATCATGCACAGGTAATTTATTAATCTGCTCTATTTGTTATATAATATATAAAATGTAATTTAATTTAGTTTCCACTTTTTATCCATATAGATGATTAACATTTTGTTTTCTTAATAGATATATTTGCACTTGAGCCTCAACCAACAATACACAGCAATTGAGAATTGTGTTCAAATCAAAGATTATCTTTTGATATTGTTCAAAAATATTGTGAAACGAACAGACACAAAAGATTCTTCTTTCCGCACTTCCCAGTCTACATATATTGCACCACTTGCAAACAAGGAAACTGTTGATGAACTAAACAAGTTGCTTCACTCAACATATCAAGTAATTTCTTATTTGACTTCTTTAAGCATTCATCTCATTACCATTGATATAGTAACATTATATTCTAGATTAATGAAACTGTTTTATAATTTTATTCCTAACAACCTGCAATTAGTATTACTTTAATACAATTTCTTCCTTTGAAATTATATTCAATTAATTCAAAATAATTTTCCAGGTTTATGGAGTATTGAAGGTTGGTAATCCTTTCTCTATACCATTTGAACCTATTTGCGCAAAATGCAACTACACTTTTTCTAACTATGAAGCACTTAAAAATGACATTGGTCATTGCAAAAAGTGCAACCAAGATGTAGTATACACATACCATCATTCTCTAAAGTGCATCATAACAACTGAAAACAAAAATATATTGCAATGCTCACTTGAAAATGACATGTTCATCCGTTTGCTGCCACAACTTGGACAAACAAGTTATGAAGAGTATGTACAAAAAAAGACAAAAAATATATTCATCATACGTGGCTTACAAGCTGAAGGTACATTTACTTTAGATCAGAACAATAGAATTTGTGACTTGCAACAGAATCACATAACTACACAGGCATCATCATCTCAGGTATGCGAACTATTTCACCATTATTATTTTTGCTCATAATTTACTTTCACTTTTATTAATAAAAATAAAATCTAACAGATATTTCTGTTTTACAGGTAACACAGATCTGATTGGCTACCTATTCTACAATATAGCTTCCCAACATATGCTTACAGATGAAACAATCTTACTATTGCTTAATTCTAGTTTTCCAGTTAACTTACTTTTCGAGCAATACCAAAACCGATATATTTAATGTATTACTGTAACTTCAGACTCAGCATGGTACTTTGAAAAATCTATACTCTCATACATTATAAAACTTTTATACTCTCTTGTTTAACAATATAAAACATAACACATGCTATTATACTCCCTATTTGCTACAAGCGATATTGCTGAATGGTTTAGATGCTTTATTAAGCCATTTACTCTTAATCATTTTTTCATTTTTCCCTCTGTAATGTTTGCTTTATTAAATGATTACAACCAATAATGAACTACATTGAATTATCCTACTTAACAGAATTTAGCATACTAGATAGAAAAATCATAATTGCTCTACTGATTATGGGGAAGGAAAACTGTGTATAACTATTTAGCTTAATCAATTGTTTATGATATATCTTGCTTAATATTTATGTATATATATATTTTTTAAAGAACCTGGAAATATCATTTTCTGATCTACAAAAACCATATAAAACTTCAACCTGACATTCATAGTTTTAGCGTTTGGTCGATTTGCTTTAGAAGGTTTTATTGGCTAGTTTCTGGTGGATTTGCTCAGGATGGTTTTCTAGCTGTCATAAAGAGTATGCTATTTGAAAAGTGGAATTTTTATAGATAATTATTACTGTTTTTCTTTCCATTTTTCTGTATCATTGTATATAAACCATGAGGATTGTCATCTGTAATATATGAGGATTTTCGTTTTCATGTGAGATGTAAGAATTTAGTTTTTTCAATATACTGATTTTAAGTAGAAAATCTCTTCCAGTTGTTTACTAGAAAGGTTAGGTGTCTTTTTGACCAATCAGAGAAATGTAAATAAAGTTATCTTTATATTTCTTGCAACAAAGAAGATATTGTTAAGTTACATTTGACTATTGCACAACTTGTGTCACCATTCTGCTTTCTTTGATTCTCATAAATAGTGTCATAATAAATGTTTACAGGATGGATTGAGATTATGCAATTTATATTTCACCTATTAAGTGATAAAATCTCAAGTGAAAGTTAGACTCTACTGCTATCACTGAGCTTGACATGTTTGGTATCTCTCTAGAGCCCATGGCCATTCTTCTGCTATTCTGTTTTCACTGTTCAGTAAAGAAACCTTGACACAATTCCCTGTGTAATTACAAAATGCCATGAGAAGTGTCATCTGTCTTCCTAATTTGCAGTGGCCGCTCTGCAACAGACATTCAATTCAAAACATTATAAATTAGTTCCAACCATGTCAAATTCAAAATCTTTTTTTCTAAATCAAATCTGAAGAGAATGTAATCATTAAAAATTGAGATGAGAGATAAGAGACTTTACCCAGAATAGCACAGGAAGGAAGCATGTGTAGAATGTCACAGAAACAATAATACTTGAAAGGTAAGCAAAAAATACATCCAAGAATGGGTGTTCCAGACTCTGTAATAGACAGAAATCCAAGTTCCAACGTTTATGTTTTCAGTAAAAGTGCATAATACTATAGTCTGCAAACACAAATGAGTACAAGGAATTACAATTCAAAGTAACCAATTCACTGTATGAAACTTAAGAAAAGGTTGGAATGCAGATGTAATAGATGAAGCTTTAGCAAGCATATGGAGATGTTGCACACTACCGAAAACAGGGAAAATTTTGAGGGGCACCCACTCACATGGTCTAACTCTCATTAAATAAATTCTTCTGTAGTTTGCTAAATTACAAGAACCAGATGAAATCACCCTTGAATTAACTCAATTCAAACGAATGTGGATACACCCACATTTTCCCGCTGGATGAAGTCTACCTTCAGGGAATGTAAGGTTGATAAGCTAACTGCAATTGCAATGGCAACTTGAAAATTAACAACAGTATACAATGACAGGGATAGGAATACATGCCAAAATACAAACTCGAAGGATCCTAAAAAGGCCATGAACGTGAGATAAAGACTTTGGTATTACTAACAATGGGAAAAAGATATCATACCCTGGTTACAGTTCTAGTTTAGGTTCTATCTATGATCTACAATTTCTCTGATAATATTTTCTTCTCGATAGAAGATCTCCAAAGTTATCTGCCCCTACGGTGCTATTGCACCATACTTTCCCTGATATCCTCCAAGGCAGAGTGCTCCAATTGACTGTAATACCAATCCTCAACATTTTCCTTGAGGCTATATTCTAACTCTAGCAATACTTAATACTTTCATGCAGCTACAACTGTTGGGAAAAGACCCAAATTCATGGCTTCTTCTCTCTCTCAAGTAATTAGGCAGTTCCTTCAAATTTCCCGTGTGTTCGAATACATATTCCTTAAATGCTTACTGCATTGATATATTCAGAGACATTGGGAACAGAGCAAAACTGCTGGTTTCTTCTCTCCAACATTTTCCCTAATAATCATTAGGGCGGACCACTACAATAAAGTGAAAATTATGATTCCAATCTTCGCTTTGGTTGCCAATTCTTTTCAATCAGGCCCAATTTGCTCAGATATGAACGTTCTCAATCAATGCCACTCCCATTAGTGGGCTTTGAGTGAATTGAACTGGCAATTAAAAGTTGACGGAAGTTTTCTTATATTGTTCTAGAATATTAAGGTTATCTGATTTATTTTTTGATATGATTATTTAGTTTGATATATGATTTTCTTGATCTCATCTAAGAAGCTTTTTCTTCCTTATACTGACGCTTAGTTTAATGAAGGCATTTAAATCTGTCTATTTAGGGCTTCAATTATCTTGGCCAATATAGCAATTTTAATCAAAATGCTAACAAAACTGACACAGTTTAATCAAGAAAAGCATACTGTTATTGCAATATATTCCATACGCAATCTGAGTAAACTACAGTCTAAATTTTCCAAGGACTCGAGGAAAATGAAAGAGAATTTTTTCTACATAGATCAACCACCTAATCCATTCACAGGTGTAATCAAAACCTAAGAGACTCTACATACATAAAAACCCTTTTCAAGATCTTAACCGTGGCATATTGACTTGCTTTTAATATCTCTATAATTCATTCCACCTGTAATGCCATGTGCAAAAGTGACATTATTCCAAAATTATGTATTATATTATGGACCATTTTAACATACATATTGACTTTGTCAATTAGATTGGCTAATATTATTTACTATAAATGTATATACTTATTCATTTCGATCATTATGAACATGGTTCATAATCAATAAAACAATGTTGGAATTGAAGAATACAAGAAAGGGTGTCCTACATATAATGAAATATATAGTATTCTCAATATAAAAAACTGAAGATTTACATTTGTTTCCTTTCTTACAGAGGAAGACTAACTTGAGGGCATAAACTAGTCTAACTGCTATGCATAACCAGGAAGAAGAGCAGATAAAAAAAGGACCATGGACTGTAGAAAACGATCTGCAGCTCCTTAACCATATATTAAACTTACATATATTTAATTTCAACTCGACAAATCAATAATTATATTAATATAAATATATAAAGAAAAGGTACAATGTAACCCATAATATAATATATAAATAATTATATTTCCTTATTAATATATTTTCATCTAAATGGTTATGCAACAAGAAGTAATATAAAACTAAAAGTCGTATGCATTGGCATACGACAATCAGCCAATAGGGGCCAACCACGGTGGGCAACGCTTGTGTTGAGGAGGGTTAAAGTGTTTTTTTTGTATGGAAAGGTGACCGTGAATGAAACGGATGAGTTACATTGTATGAATCAAATAATGAGGAAGAACATTTTGTATAAATTTTAGTTAATACTATTAGAAAATTTTGAAATCAATTTTGAAATTTGTTTAAAAGTGGGAAATTTAAAATTAAATTAAAAAATAACAATAACAAGAATGCAACTTTTCAACAAAAAAAAAAGAATGCAACTTTCCACTTTTCAACAACATTCGTATGTGTAAATGATAAAATTAAACACTTTCAAATTTGTTCTCAGATTTCAACATGGCCTAATGTAGATTTTTCAATGCAATTATGAACTAAAACTACCTTACAACAACTGATTTTAACCCTATTTGTCTTTTAAATGTAAGATGCTATGCAAATTTTAACTTTTTCAATGCATTTTTATGAAAATTATGTATGCATAAATGATGAATTCACACAACCTAATATTGTACTTAGATTTGAAATGATATGATTCAAATTTAAGAAGGTTTTAAATTACACAAATAGTCGAGTTCACTATTCATATGTATCAAATATGTTGCATATTATTTCTATCAACATGATTACGATCACCATCATTTGTGTTTGCTTCTTTCATTCTTTGTGTAGGTTGGGATAGGTAAGGATCAATTTCATGGTTTGGAGAGGGTGGCAAGGTGGATTCAAACAATGATGAGGATGGATGGGTAGGAGGTAATTCATCAAAGTTAGATTGGATGGATGGATGGTCATTAGGTAAAGTTTCACATTTTTTTGCAAGGTGATGACTTATAGCATGATGTCTTCATTTACACTATTTTTCATTTTTATTTCTTATCACACAAGTTTTGCCTTGTCAAGGGGTAGTGGAGGTGCTCCCCAACATTGGTCTCTTTTCTTCCTTTGTAGGAGGAATTGAGGGAACCATTGTTGGTTGGGAGACCACTATATTCTTAGTTTTCGGTTTAAAGACTTGTTTTTGTTTCAGAGGCACAAAGTTAATTACACAGTTAAATCTATTAGTATTTTATAGGATGGTAGAGCTAAAACTACAATATACATGCCAAGTGGATGAGGTAGGATACCCGATTTAGACTTAGGTTCATTCACTAATTGTGGGGTAGGAGAAACACATATTCAAGTAGTTGTGTACTGAGGAATCTCAGGTGAGATATTACTAAGGGATAAATCAACTATACACTTAGCTTTAAAATTTTGATATGACATTAATAAAAATTCCTCATGAGGCTTTTTAGGTTCAATAGGTTGAGGCCAAAAATAATCTAGCAAAAAATTTCCATGAGAGGTCAAAGGTTTAAACCCATAGTGTATATTTCTTCTTCAAATATGAATTTTATACATTTGTGAATAAGCGATGGGACCACATTCATGGAGCGTAGCCATGAATAACCTTAGAACTTTAAATGAAATTGGTCTGACGTTGAAACTAAGGTATAAATGAAATAGAAAATTGTTTAGGTCTAACTTTTACCAATAGAGTTATCAAACCTATCGTAGGGAAAACATAACCATCATAAGTTTTTAACCATGATTTTGATTGTTCATAATTATCCTGGTAAATTTTATGTACAAATAAAAATTCTTTAGTGATCACATTCTCTATGTAAACACAAGATCAATGAGTATCCCCCTTGTGGTTTTATTTAACAAATGCAACATTATCACATGGAGAGAATCATATAGTTGTGAAAATTTCCTATCTCTTGTCCTAAATTGATATGGATTTTTATTTGTAGCAACGACTTGTGTGTCAATGTTATTAGCAGTTTGAGGAGTGTTTATCTTAATGAAAAATTTATTTTTCTTTTTAAATGGTTGGTAATTATTCTAAGGCATGAATTCAAATTGACCAATAGGATCCAATGAAGGTGTACCTTCATATTGACTAACTGATATTTGATAATCATGAAGAGTCGTACAAGTGTGTAAAAGATGGATATTTCATCAACAATTTCTTATTTCAAATACTAGGTTGTAAGTTTCGTATAAACACTCTTTGAATGTAAGTGTTTGAAAGACTATAACAAAATTATGAGTAAGGAAATTGGTATCATCTAATAAATTGTGTTATCTTTTCTTCAGGTCCTTGTTTACAATGAACTAAATTTGTTAACATCACTTGAGGACCAATATTCACTTGAAAATGTTAAAGGAATGCACTATCAAGTTGTGTGAATGAGGTAATTGAGTTGTTCGAAAATGAACAAAACCAATCCAAGGCCATGAATTTCAATGATCTAAGAAAGAGTTTTTCTAGGAGCACATATTCAAAAATGAAATCACTACACAAGGCAGTAAAAGCTGACACATGGTTGTTGGGATCTCCTTTACCATTGTATATTTCAAATTGGGGCACTTCAATGTTTCATGGTATAGTTGTTTTGAGGATAGAATATAATAATGGGCTACATGTAAGGTACACCAGAGGCTTATTAGTTTGATTTTGATTTAAGTTTTAAATTTTTTGTTGCTCAATATATTAATATATTTTCCTACAAATCAATAATTATATTAATATATTTTCATCTAAATGAAAAATTATATATTCATATAATTATAATTATATATTAATATAATTATAATTATAATTATATATTATAATTATATATTAATTTAATTATAATTAAAATTATATATTATAATTATATATTAATATATTTTAAGTTTGAAATTTGTTGTTGCTCAATATATTAATATATTTTCCTGCAAATCAATAATTATTATAAATTATGACAATCTCAAATCAATTATCACTATATCACTGCTCATAAGCATATAAAAAATCTCAGCACAATTCAACTCATCTTCTTCATAGAGATTTAGATCATCTAAGGTAATGAAATAAAGTTCAGCATACATATTATATTACAATTTTATGTATTTTTTCATATCCAAAGTGTATTAGAGTTTGATATAGGTCGCATAAACCATAAATGCTTCTTTATAATATATTTATTTGAAAGATACATTAATAGTTGTCATAAAATATATTTAATTTTGTTTTTAGTTTATAATTTTTAAGATCTCAATAGAAACTTATAACTTATTTTAAATATATTTTTAATATATTATATAATTAATTTAGTTAGTAAAAAAAATCATGAAATATTAATATAACAATTTAAGTTTGTAATATACTTTTGAAATTATTTTTTAAAAAATTATGGTTTTGTAGAGTAAAAATTTTTTATGGGAAATTAATTATTTATTTATGATAAATTATTTATTTTATTTTATGGGAAATTATTTGTTGTATTTTATATCATTTATTTATAATAACCCTTAAAGTATTTATAATAAGATTATTTTATTTTTTAAACATTTAAACAATTATCTTTCCATGATTTGGTATATTCACATTTCAATTCCCCCATATATAATTTTATATATGTTTTGAAATTAAAATTTTATAGTTAAATGAGCTATTGTATTTTTCCACTTAAGTCATAATTGGTTGTTTTCGTGCAAGCAAGAATATTGTTGCAATGGATGAGAGAGAAGAACCAACTATAATTCTTTCTTACGTAAAAACAACCAACTATTACTTCAACTTAAATTTAGAGCTTTCCCTAACCTAACACCCTAACCCTAACCTAACCATTTAACACTTACCCTAATCATAAGCTTAACTTGCACATTGACCTTAACCCTAACTATAACCATTAACCTATCTCTAATCCTAACCCTATTCCTAGCCCTAACTTTATTCCTACCCCTAACCCTATTTCCCATAAATCTAGTCCTAATCCTAACTCTAACCTTATCTCTAACCTTAACCCTATTCCTAACGTAATCTCTAATTATTAACGTAAACCCTAATCCTAATCCTAACTACAATCCCAATGATAACCTTTACTCTAGCTCTAACCCTAAACAATAAAACATAAACCCTTAACATAACTCTAACCCCTACCCTATTCCTAACCTAATCTTATTCATAACCCAAAACCCTAACCATATTCCTAATCTTAACCCAATCATAACCCTAGCCCTAACACTATCCATAACCCTAACCTGAACACTAATTTTAACCCTCACCCTAACACTAACCCTGACTCTAACACTATCTGCAACCCTATTTCTCATAACCCTAACCCTAACTCTAAACATAACCATATCTAGAATCCTAATCCTAACCCCAACCATTTTCATAACCTTACTTGAAGCATTTTTATACAGCATTAGTATTAGCTAAACATTAAACATATCCATACTCTTTTCCCTTTTCAAACAAATTGAACAGTAACCATAACCATTTTTCAACCCTAACTGTAATCCTAAACCTTATTTAAACCTAACACTAACCCTATCCCTAACCTTAAACTTAAACCATAAATCAAAATCATAAGATTAATTGTAATCTTAATCATAATTATAACACTAACCCTAACCCTAACCCTAACCCTAATTTGAATTATGATCCTAACCTTGCTCCTAACCCTAACCATATTCCTAATCCTAACCCTATTCCTAACCCTAACCCTATTTCCCATAACCCTAACCCTAACCTTATCTCTAAGCCTAGCTCTAACCTAATCTCTAATCATAAACCTAAACCCTAATCCTAATCCTAAGTGCAATCCCAACAATAACCATTACTCTAAACCTAACCCTAAGCCCCAAACCATAAACCCTAAACATAACTATAACCTTAACCCTAACCCTATTCCTAACCCTAAACCCTAACCCTAATCCTAACACTATTCATAACCCCAACCCTAATACTAATCCTAACCCTCACCCTAACCCTAACACTCTCACTATTTGTAACTTTATTTCTCATAACCCTAACCTTAACCTTAAACATAACCATATCAAGAACCCTACTTCTAACCCCAACCACTTTCATAACCCTACCCAAAGAGTTTTTATACAACCTTAATCTTAGTTGAACATTAAACATATCCATAATCCTTTCCTTTTTAAAATAATTTTACAATCAACCTAACTGATTTTCAACCCTAATTGTAATCTTAAACCTTATTTAACCCTAACCCCAAGTTTAAACCTAGCCTAAAACTTAAACCCTAAATCAAAATCATAAGATTAACCCTAACCCATAACCCTAATCCCAACTATAACCATACCTCTAAACCTTTAACCCTAAACCCTCAAACAATAAACCTTATTTGTAACCCTAATCTAATGGACTAACCCTTACCAATTACCATATTAGTAATCATACTTTAACCCTAATCCTACTTTAATTCTAAATCAAAATCATAAGATTAACCCTAACCCTAACCATAATCTTAATCATAATCATAGCACTAACCCTAACCCTAATCATAACTCTAATATGAATTGTAATCTTAACCCTATTCCTAACCCTATTTCTCATAGCAATAACCCTATCCCTAACTCTAATTTAATCTCTAGCCCTAATACTAACCCTAACTCTAATCTAATCTCTAATCCTAACCCTAAACCTATCCTTAACCCTAACCCTAACCCTAACTCCAATCCTAACCATAATCCTAACCCTAACCATAAACCTAACTCAAATTATATTTCTTAAAACCCTAAGATATACTAACCCTAACCTAACCATAACAATTACCCTAGGAATCATAAGCTTAACTTGCACCCTAAAATTAACCCTAACCTAACCATAACACTTACCCTAATCATAAGTTTAACTTGCACCCTGACCTTAGCCCTAACTATAACCATAAACTTATCTCTAATCCTAACCCTATTCCTAACCTTAACCATGTTTCTAACCCTAACCCTATTCCTAGTTCACTAACCCTAACCTTGTTTCCCATAATCCTAACCCTAACCCTAACACTTATCCTAACCCTAACCATATTCCTAACTCTAACCATATTCATAACCCTAATGCTATTCCTAAACCTAACCCCATTCCCAACCCTAACCCTATTTCTCATAACCCTAACTCCAATCCTCACCCTAACCCTAACACTAACCCTAATTTTAACACTTATCCTAACCCTAATCCTAACCCTTACCCTATTTACCATAACCCTAACCCTAACTATAACCCTATCTCTAATGCTAATACTAACCTAATATCTAAACCTAAACCTAAACCCTAAACCTAAATCCTAAACCTAATCCCAAGTCTAATCCCAATGACAACAATAACTCTAAACCTAACCCTAAACCATAAACCATAATCATAACACTAACTTAGCCCTAACACTTACCAAATACCATAATAGTAACCCTACTTTAATCCTAATCCTAATCTTATTTCTCATAATCCTAACCTAACTCAAAACTTAATCCTAACCCTAACCTAAACATTAAGAGTATCCCCAACCTTGACCCTAACCCTATCTCTAACCCTAATCCTAAACCTGCCTCAAATTCTATTTTTTAAAACCATAATCGTAACCCTAAGCCTAAGCTTATTTCTCACAACCCTAACTCTAACCCTCACCCTAACCATAAAACTAACCCTAACCCTAAGCTAACACTAACCCTAACCCTAACCCTCACTAGCCCTAACCCTTTTTACCATAACCCTAACCATAAATCTAACTTTATCTCTAACCCTAATCCTAAACTAATATCTACCCCTAAACCTAAACCCTAACCCTTATCCCAACTCTAATCCCAACAACAACCATAACTCTAAACCTAACTCTAAACCCTAAACTATAAACCCTAATCATAATCATAACTCTATAGGTTTAGGGTGCAATTAGGTTAGGATTAGGGTTAGAGTTCATTTAGGGTTATAGTGTTATTCTTAGGGTATAGTTCAGTTGGGATTAAGGTTTAATAAGGGTTAGGATTTAATACGAATTGGTGTTTTTTAGACATAGAACACAATTAGGATTAGGCTTTAATTCATGTTAGGGTTAATAATGTTCTAATAAAGCTTAGGGTTAGGGTTAGGGTTTAATTAAGGATAAAGTTAGTATTAGGGTTCAATTAGGGTTATGGCTACTATTAGGGTTAGGTAAGGGCTAGGGTTAGGTTTATGTTTAGGGTCAGGGTTATAGTTTAATTGGTATTAAGGTTAGGGGTGTAACTACTAAATTAGGTTTAAGGTGCAATTAAGGTTATGGTTAGGGCTTAATTACATTAGGGTTTAATTAGATTTATTATAATTAAGGATTAGGTTTCAAACAGGGTTATGGTTAGGGTTAAGGCTTTGGATTAAGCTTTGATTTAGGTCAGGGTTTGGGTTAAATTACCATGATGGTTAGGGTTAAGGTTAGTTTACATAAGGTTATTTTCTAGAATAAAGCTTCAGGTTAGTGTTCAATTGAAATTTAATTAGGGTTAGAGATTAATTAGGGTTGTGATTAAATTAAGAATAGGGTTCAATTGGGGTTAAGCTTAGGCTTGCAGTTCAATTAAGGTTAGGCTTAGTGTTCTATTAGGGTTAGGGTTAGCATTCAATTATGATTTCAATTGAAGTAAGTGATAAATAAGGGTTAGGGTTAGGAATAGGGTTTAATTATGGTTAGGGTTAGGAATAGGGTTCAATTAGGATTAAAGTTAGTGTTAGGGTTCAATTAGGGTTAGGGTTATTGTTATTATTAAAATATTAAGGTTAGGGTTAGGGTTAACATTCAATTAGCGATTAATTAGGGTTATAATTACAATTTCAATTCAATTAGGGTTAGGGTTAGGGATATGGTTTTATGAAAAAGCTTGGGTTTATAATTAAGGTTAGGGTTAGTGATGAGGTAAAAATAGCCTCATCGGTATGATGGGCTCAATATGTAAATCTAAACCTTTCAGCCTTAATAACCTTTCCAATTGATTACCTTTAGGAAAAATAAGTGCTCTCTTTCTATGAATAAGCATCCAAACTTTATTTCTTAGAGTTGATCGAATTAAACTAACTTATGTTGATTTAATGGTCTAGTCTTCGAGCATTTCACAGGTCAACTCCACTCCCAATCACCATTCCAGTCAGAAGGGAAATGAATGTGGATCTTGACACTTTTGAAAACTAGAGAGCGGGCACCAGAATTCCAGGAGCACACATTTTGGCCGAGTCTTTATAATTCTGTTATTTTTCAATTTCAAAAACTTTATGGCTCATTCGAAGCCTCTTTAATATTGTATATAATGGGATTTAAGGGTGCTGTCATAATAGTGGTTTACAATTCCTGAGAGGAACGAATTTTAGCTGAAATCACATATTTTTCAAAAATATAATGATTTAAGCCTTTAAAAGTTCCATTTTAAGGATTCTAATTGAAGAGGGTTTGATCAAATCACCTTAGATCAAACCCCCTTGGATAGAACCTCGCTAGTTTTAAACCATACCTATAAATGCGTCTCCTTTACACCTATCAAAATGCTGATAAAAAATCACTTTTGATTTAGATTTTGGGGAATCAAATGAATTCATTTAAAATTTATTTAAAATGATTATGGTATTCCTCAGAACAAGCTATCCAATGAATATAATTTTAATATGTTTTGGTTTTGTTATGTATTTGTTTTTAAAGTTTTATTAAACATAGGTTTTTCATCGAAAATGAATTTCTTTGTTCTTCACATGTGGAAAATAGAAGATCATCAAAAAAAATTTGAAAAAATATGAGTGCACCCGAGAATAGTCCTTGATCCAACAAAAAAATAAAATAAAATTTTGACATATACAAAAAAAAAAAAGTTACGCTGCTATAATAAATAAGACCATGGTTTGAATCTTGTAATTTGTTTGACTTTGAAACTGATTAAGGAAAATATTCAATAAAAAACTATCTAACCAAGTGGAAGCACTAGATATCGTGAAAGGGCAAATCTAAATTTGAAAGAATTAGAATTTTATCCTTCATGGAAAAAAAGTATGCATTATACTCTTGTACGCCACTTTAAAAATGTTGTTTTCTAAAAAATCTATTTTCGTGGGAGATGGAAAAAGAAGTGCAATTTGATTCCAAAAATTTTGAAAAAAATATTTTTAGAATCTATAGACAAAATTTGATGAGACTCTAGTTTGCACCATCTTCAAATTCCTCACAGTTTAGCGCTATAGGTGCCCGAATGTGAAGATTTAGTTAAAAATAATAATTTTAGTGTCCAGTTTGGCCAAAAATTGTAAACCACTATGATGGGATCACCCTTAAAGTCCCTTTTACTATGGGAAATCTGTTGAAAGACTCAATCGACTAAAAAATAGGATTTTTGTAAAGACGTTTTTCATATAAATATGTAACTATTACAAACAATAAAAAAAATTATTGTTATGCTGCCAATTTTTCTTTGAGTAAAAACTACCATATGAATATGAGTTTTCCTACCACTTTTTGAATTACTATGTAATATGGATGCATCTATGGAATGAAGTAACTAGGAGATTTTTGCAGTGCTGTGATATGAAGTAGTTGTAGTCGCACCTAAGAGCTGGCCACTCGAGAGTTATAGATAGATAGATAAGTATTTGTTTCCTATTCTGCATTTTCTTTTGGTAGATAATATTTGAATTTTCATTTCATTTTCATTAGTATATGTTATACTATTAGTGTGAAGCCTATAGGTTGTAACTGAGTCTGTAGTTTTTGAGCTTAACATTTGAATGTTTGGAGCACCTTTCTTCAGTTGATTCTGATTAATGGTTTTATGATTAGCAGTTGGCTTGTTATCTTTTGCATTAGATAAATGTTTCCCAATTTCTTTATGTGCTTTACTTCTTCAACAATTTATGCATTCTTTAGATTAATCATATCCATGCTTTCTAGTTTAATGGTGATGCTTTTTTAGATTCCTAGTTTTCTATTTTTATGATTTGAGTTATTTTCCCGCTTTCTAGATAGATGAGTTATTGCTTTTAAGATTAGAAGCCCCTTAGCTTAGAACTTTTATTTAGTTGATTAGTGCTTAAGAGAGAAGTTGAGATTTCCTCTATTGCATACAATCATTGGACACTACCCGGTCGATATATTGATGTATTTATTCACTAAAGTGTTAGGACCTAACGACAACTTGTCACTTTTTGGCACCGTTGCCAGGGACTCCTTTTTCTAGTGTTAGTAGGAGATATCTTGAATACCTCTCTTAGGGATAGGAATAGTACTTTGGCTTCTTTTCTGCATGGTCAAGAAACAAGGCCCCCACGAAAGATTCATACTAAAAACCCCCCCAATCA
>VDFB02178233.1:0-18830 GCA_007258455.2 Sequoia sempervirens | reverse complement strand
TTAGTGTCAAGTACTCTGGATGTTTGATTCGAAGAGGATAAGTTGTTGGTTCAGCCTGACTCTGATGTATTCTAAAATCTTATATCTTTTACGTATTTAAAGAGTCTAGAATCCATAGGTCACTGTAGGTCCATTGTGAAGTTGAGTTAAGTGAAAAATCTAAAAAATTTCTTTAGCGCCACTGTGATTCTCAACCCTGAGTGCGAGCTTCACTACTTGTGGGTTGAAATAAAAAGAATTGAAAAGAGAAAATCAAAAGAAAAGAAAAGAAAGCAATGAAAATCAAAAGGAAGAAATTCAACTTTTCAGGAGGTTATAGACAACTCTACTAGGGCTATGGACACCCAGACAGCAATAGAGCAATGTTCAGGAGAATCACAGTGACAACCTCGTCAAGGCTATGGATGCCTAATTGGAAGTGAGGCAATGTCCCAGATGCTTTTGGAGTTAGAATAAATTATGTAGCTTAACTTGATAGAACTTGGGTTCCTGTAGCAACTAAAGGATGTGAATTAATGCAATTGCACACACTTGGATTTTCAATGTACTGAAGGTTGGGTTGACTAGTTGTTTTGATCCTTTGGCCAAGTGTTTGGATTGTTTGCTCTAGCGTGAAGATTAGAACTAGAGATTCTGGGTTCGTGGTTCAAGTTTGTCATTGAAATTCTATGGAGAATTTCCCAAGTGAGTCACCATTTGTTGTGCATATTTTACACACACGTCCCACCAAAGGCAGGGACCCCCTCCTTTTGCTCATGATGGGTCATTTTTTCCTCTTCCCATTTTACGTACTCTAGTTTCCAAACCAAAGTTGTCCATGAGCTTTAAAATGATTGATTTTCTATTGGATGGATTCACTAACCTTAGTTTCGCTAAGTCATTATCCCTTTGTGGGTTGGATCCTATGGTTTTCCCTTTACTTTTCACCCAACATCCATTGACCTATGCAGACCTGCATTGGTGGGTTTCTCCTTACCATTCGTCGTTGCAAGCCACTATTCGCTTTCATCTAGGCCTTAGCATTTTCCCAATGTGTGGGCCCCGCACTCAACTTCGTTGTTGCGCCTATCATTTCCCGTGGGCCTGCATTGGTAGGTCACCTTGTACAGGTCACCGTTCCCATTTCACCGCTCCTTCGATGATCACTCTACCTCAGCCATCGATACTAACGTTTCCACAAACTTCTCTCATGCTAGCTCCACATCCCTCAACATTGTTGCTTCCTCTGTCATTATTCACGACCTCTCCACCATGTCCCTCCGCACTCTTCAACCCGTGGTCTCCTTGGTGGAGGCTCTACTTGCAGACCCCACATGATTCATGGTCATCTCCTTTACCACTACTTTTGAGTTAACCGGGGACATTCAACGCTAGCTGAAAGTAATTAAAGATTCTTTCAAATGAAAAGAATGACCGAGCAAGCACTCATTTTAATGACCATGTGTATTAAAATCAACACAGGTTATGAGGAGCTGAATTTGAACATTGCTGTCTCAGTTCTATCATTGGGATGCGCAATGGCTCAGGGTATAAAATGTGACCTGGTGCAATTCATTTGATTCATCTTACGACCATGCTATGAGAATGTTAAAGAGGGATGTGCCTTAGTGGATCAAAAGTCATAGAGGATGATAGGCAGAGAATAACTCAAATTGAGCTAGTAATTCAAGCAAACTTGAAAGCAAAAAAATGCCTGAAGCTCTATACAGGCTGTGGTTAGGATAGTCGTAAACTATCCCTTTTTTCGGCTAGCGACATTACTCGAATTAAGAATAAGGGATGGCTGGTTGAGGATCCGGCTCAACAAGTTTAAACAAATGTATCATACATGCGTACTCAACTTACCTTTAATGAAAGCCAAATTTGCTATAGGAAAGATCAAAATCCCATAAAATATTGATAAATGAATTAAATGCATGTCAAATTGCATAAATGGAAAATGCACAAGGCCATGAATTAGTTGTCGCCGAGAATGGATAAGGCTACATTAGCAGGGTTGATGGAGGGGAAAGAGCCAAAACCAGGCTGAGGGGAGGGCATTAGGATTTGTGGGTTGCACATTCTTGTACGCTATTGGTCATTGCCATATTTACCATGAATTGTTCATGGCATCCTCCCACCTACTACTTTCCACACGCATTACCCTGCATTCCCTTCGACAACGGCTAACTATGTGAGGCTTGCTACATGGGCTTCTGTCTGTGCCATGTCATTTCTTTGGCATCCATCATGCATCGCCTTCTCACACCTTATGTCCTGCAAAACATGCGAAGGTCATGCTCATTTGGCTTGTAATTAGAATGGAGGCTGTCAAAGGTATTTGTAAATGATGCCACCTACTTATCCCACGGTCTTCGTAGTATCCCCACATCAAGCTCATTAAGCGTGCTATTTAGATCGTTAGTTGAAATATATTAAGTTGGCCACCATGCGAACTCATAGTCAAACTTTGAAAATGTGAAATTATTTGCACTAAAGTGATAGTAATAAGGTGAGATTTTGAGGATTTATAAGTAGTGAAAAGAGGTTTATATCATACTCCTAAATTAGCAGGCGACATTGGAAAGAGCTATGCATGATGTGAAGCCCATAGTTTGCTCACCTCCACGACATCACCCTCCCATGACTCCTACCATTTCTTCGACTCTTTGGCTTGAATAAGAGGGAGCTCAATATGAATACCAAGTATCAAGCATCTTTGGGGGAAAGGACTTCAACAAATAATGATGAAGCAGGTCCTTTTCATTATCTCGAGGGTGTATGAATGAGTGAATATGCTATAAAACTTCCAAAATAGATAGCAAGTGTGAATCCTCCTTGAAAATTCACTAACAGATGACATATCGTGATATGAAGCTCAGGTTACGCTTACGTCCGCAAACATCTTCTTCTCGTAGAAAGGAGAGGATCATAGGTGCCATTGTAGGCTGGGCATTATTTTGTTGATTCAAAGCATGATTCTAATAGTGGGGCTTTGGATTTCTCATTCAATTGTGAGATTTGAGACTAACAAAATGGGGATATAGATTAGGTTTGATACTTGGTAGGTGAACGTATCGCTACCAGAGTTAAGAATGAAGAAGGTCGATGCCGACAGAGGTGCTCCATCTCACTCAATGGAACTCAAGCCATCATATTCCGCATATCGGGCAACAATCATCAAAATTTTGTTATCTTAGTGGCCTTCTTCCAACAATGTCCCACATCCTTCAGCTCGTACCTCATTAGATGAATGTTGTTCATGTGGATCTCAATATCCCTATGGACACTACCTTGACAGTTTCTCATAACAACTTTCTTAAGCGGATCTCTTGCTCTCCCTCCCCGCAAATGACAAAGACACATTACGTACCCACAAAGGGGCCCCCTAGCTGCGTCATTGTTTTACTAAAATCTTAATCAATGTCTCTCCAGGATTAACTACGAGAGGGGGGCTCGAGCTAAGTATAATGCATATTTCTTCAACTACATGCATGCACAATGACTTAGTTGGGATGTATGGATCCTCTTTTTCAATGAAATATTCATAATTGCAAGTTGATCATAGGGAAAAAGGTGGGATGATCATCACCACGAAAATATAATACTCAAAGTTTGAAAGTTACACTACATTCATGGGAGGTCACTTCATCCAAAGGTGCAGGCTCACTCAAATGGTACCTTATGATGCTCTGTGAAGTAAAACCAAGGAGACTAGGGGCGTCTAACAAATAGTAGGGGGTGCGAGCGGTGCCTTCTCCATCATCACAACCTGTTTCCATTACTTTCGGCTGGTAGGGCCTCTTGAGGAGGGCTTCCTCTAGGTTATAGTTTTGTGTTTTTGGTAGGGAAGTTGGAATATTTAAAGCAATGAAGACTATAAATTCAGTATGATCATGGAGAAGATATGCACTCTAGGGGCCTATGAGGTCTTGCTTCTCATGACAAGGATGGTTTGACTAGCATACATACTAATAAGATGTGTTTCATGTCAAAGCTAATCATTACTGCCACAACAAAGAATAGAGCCATGAGAGGCACCCACTAAGGAGTTCGCTGGTAACTCCTTTAGTCTCTACAAGGATAGGATTGCGAGTGTTTGTTCGCATTTGGTTGTCATCCCAATGACATCCTTGCAGTAGCCTCCCACACTTCCTTGTCAGAATCTCAAGCGACAATGGAAATATTTTGTGCAGAACCCGCATTCTACAATGCTGATGAAGTGACTCCTCTCCAACCATTTCTCATGTTGGCTATAGGGTCCCCAAGTTAATGGTGAATTACGTTGAAACGAATACAAGCCCAAAGCATGAAGAAATATCAATACCATGAAGTATACATGGAAAAAGACATATAAATCCATGAATAAAGGGCCCCATTCAAGAAAAATAGGAAATAGGTGGTGTGCATAAAGAATATCCATGGCCTTGTGTGCTTTTGCAGGCTATTGCACTAAGGGGAATATCTCTAGCCAATTATCACATTGAGCACCATTATCACTGAAGTAGTTGGTGGTGCTGCATTCTCCACGTTCCAATCAATGGCCATGCTCCATGCGGGGTCCACAACTCAGGTGGTTGTCTATGAAATGTCGTTCCTAAATGGTGAACTGATGGCGGTCGTCTGCACCCACACACTCGGTGGTAATCTCACCTGCGAGGCCCGATGGCTATAACGCCGTTTCAATAAATTTTTTTCAAATTAGCCTACTTTGCATGACCTCAGTCCATTCCTGCATTATAACCAGTGCTATTATGCTAAAATGAGAGACCCATCATAAATAATTAGGAGAGCTGAAATAGTATCCACGGGCAGCTTCAAAGAAAAAGTGTGGTGATTGTGAGTTGGTAGGTAAAAGATCCCGAGCTTCCAATGATGTAGCATGAGGGACCTACATCAGTTCCAACCTTACAGGATAGTAAATATAACATGGGAGAGGCATTTAGGATCAAATTCATAATCCATTTCATTTAAGATGTCTCCCTCATATAATGAAGATTGAAAGGGATTAGTGAAGGGAGGTTAAGTTTTGGTCCCGTGACAGACAGAATTTCATATATGGGATGAGTAAGATCATGTCAATAGTACTTTCCCACTAACCCTGGGGCTGATCATTAAAGTGAATTAAGTATCTATTAAAAATAATTTCATTAAGAATATGTGTATGAGCCTAGTTAAATTCACTTTTTATTTTATGCAAGGATATGATTATGAAATGGAGATTACTGTAAAGGAGCGGATACCCATGCCTGCATGTTTTCAAGATATTGGCTTATAAAACCATGCCAAGGAAAATTCAAGAGGGAAGACCATAAAATATGAAATTCAAATAGAAGACTTACATGTTACCTACCAAGTCTACAAAGGAAAAAATCACCAAAGATCACCTTCAAGGGCCCGACTTAGATGAAGATCTTGATTCACAAATGATGCACATAGAAAAAGATCATAACCATGTTTGCATAAGAAAGGCCAACAAAAAAGTGGTTACATGCCAAAGGGATACATGGCCAAGAGCACAAGGGGCTCTCCATCAAAGTTAAAGGCACGAGGAAGTTGTCCTGCTTTTTATTGAATAACCACAATCCATTAAGAGTTGTCCCATTAAATTAGGGGCAACCAATCCATTCATATAGGTCATCGTCAAGGCCCATTTGATCTGATGAAGAAAGTTGTAGGTCCATCAAATAGAGGGAAGCATTTGGAAATTTCAACTACAACAAAGAAGGTTGTCACTACAGGACAAAACCACTATAGTGCTAGGGTCACTAGATGACAAAATAGGGAAAAGACAAGAATGTATTTTAAATTGTGAAATATTTGGGGGTATGTGAAAGCCTAACTTGTAATGATTTTGGGCCACACAATGAAAATTAATCCTAGCCATTCATTTGGGCTTTGGAAAACTATAAATAGGGGCTTGTCCCACATTTGTAAATGGTTGGAGAACTGGTGTAAAGGCATTCTGTAATAATAGAAAGCAACATTGCATGATTTATGGGTGTTTCTTTTGAGTTTGTTCATTATGCATGCATGGTTCTACTTCCATATTAGTTTTAGTTAGTTTTTTGAGTGGAGGTGATAGTGGAAATTGTTGTTATGGTATCTGATGAACTTTCATCCCATACTTTTAACACTTGTTGATGACAAACTGTTGTGTAAAGTTAGCCTAGGATTTTTTGTTCCAATGTTGCAACTTCATTCAATTGCATGTTCATGATGTGGATGTGCAAGCTGAAAATATGCAGTCCTTAGAAGATTGCACTAGTTTTGTGTAGCTGTAGGCTTCTCTTAGTCAAGCAAAACCCAGTTTAGGAAGTTTGTCTATTGTAGCAACCTCTATGATTATTGTTCATTCATAGCTTAGGTCTAGGAACTTCTTCTCTTCCCTGCCCCTTTTGAATTTTCTTTTAAATAATGACTTTGAACAAGGTTCATTGCACATTGTAAAGCCAAATCTGATGATGAAATGGAGTTCTAAACTGTTGTTTTGAACCTGTAGCAATCGAACAAAAATTTCTACACCTTAAGAACTCCATTGGAAGACCCAAATTCCCATGCTTTGTAACTCATCCGTAAGCCTGCTTTGTGATTCCAACAAATCACATCAACCAACTGAGATATTCCAAGTACCGTCAAGACTTGACATTAGAGACCTTGGGATAGTGTTCTACAATTTGATTTGGAAGATTGTCTTTCAAGAGAGGTGATGCACCTATGCATTGTCTATGTTGAGAAGGTACAAAAACACCCATCAATAGATCTGTAAGTGCCTCTAGCTCATGAAAACTCTTCAATCTTCCCTTTGATTCTCGCTTCATGCTTGACTTTCCCTGTAATAGAAAATATTCTCCACCGGGAAGACTCATCATTCTTCATCATTTGTGTTGCCCTGCAGCTGAAATAATATTTTGTTTGCTGTAAAAAAACTTTTGCTATAAAAATCTCCATTTCATCTGTTCACTTACCCTTCCTCTTACCCAACAATGAAAATCCCTTTATTTCATGTTTGTGAAAAACTCCGTGAAATATTTTATCTCATTTCTCCATTCAAAGTTTTTTATTTTAAAAAAATTATGAAGATTTTAAAAATTACAATGGTTGTAGAAAACCATTCACCTGCGAGTTTATAATTTAAATGCCCAACATTTAAATATTACTTTATTTACTCATGGGCTTTAATTTTTTAAAATACCAGGAAATAAAATAATTTACCCTCATTTCATATTTCACCTCCAACAAAGAAAGATATTGGTTTAATTTGAGAAAGCTTCGATTTATTTCACTTGGGCAATAAAATTTTATTACCCGTGCACCTTACCTGAAATTTACTCTCATTTATTTCTAGCAACATTCCCTTTCTCTGTTAAAATTTTCATATTAAAATAATTCCACAAAGCCATCATCAGGCCCACCAACTTATTTACTTAAACCTTGCAAGCACTTACCACTCACCATCGCACATCTTCAATTTGATGTGACCAATGTAGAAATTAATAACAATGGGTGAAGGGATTTGCGTTGAAACATTATCAGATGATAATATTAAAATAAGCTATGGGGGCTTGCCATCATTCACTCCACACCTCCCTATTACCTTCACACATCGCTAATACATTTCGACATTGCTCACATCAAATTGGAGATGTGTGATGGTGAGCAGTAAGTGCTTGCAAGGTTTAAGTAAATAAGTTGGTGGGCCCGGTGATGGATTTGTGGAATTATTTTAATATGAAACTTTTGATGGAGAAAGGGAATGTTGCTGAAAATAAATGAGAGGGTAAATTACAGGTAAGGTGCATGGGTAGTAAAATTTTATTGCCCAAGTGAAATAAATTGAATCTTTCTCAGATTAAAACAATATCTTTCTTTACTAGAGGTAGTTACAAATCAAAGGCAGATGAAGGACCCAAGTGTCACATGAAGATTTAGATTTAGGGTTTCTTCTTCTCCTTATTTTCTTTTTCTCCAGCTGAAAAGGGATTCCGAGAGATGTTAATTTTCTCACCAGGTTTTGAATAAGTGTAATTTTTGTACAAAGTAACTTTTCTATGTTTCAAGTTGCTCTTGAAGTTTCAATTTTAGGTGATGTAATAAGCTTTATTGATAATGGAAAGCAGATTCAATCTATAGTTTAGAATGAAGAATGTCATATTTTCAATGTCTCCTTTATGCAATACAATGCTTTTTTAATCAATACAATCAAGAATTGTGGATATTTTCATTGCATATTTGTTGTGATGAATGTTTATCTAATGGATTTTATTCCAAGAATAAATTAAAGTTAGCTTTTAGTTAAGCATTGAGAGCATTGTTGTTATGTAAGGATTTGGAAGTAGATTGAAAATATGTCCTTAAGAGGTTGTATTACTATAAGGCAGTGATGTTTCAGAGGCCATTGAATTAGTATTTCTGTTGTTATTAGGGGATTATTTCAGCTTGACTCTGTTATGGATAAAACACTAGCTTAGTAGGTTTCTTTGTTTGCAAAACCTAGAAGGAATCACCATACCTTAATAATAAACCATTCAGTTCTGTTGTTCCTATTTTATAGGATATTGATATTTACCATGTTCTCCATGCTAAGTAATGAAGGTTGCCTAATATATTAGCCAATGTTGAGTGATATTTCATGTTTCTTGGCATATTCTTATGAGAGCATTTTTCTATTGAGCAATATCCTATTGAGTGTAGGTGTAAGTCATTAGGTGTTGCTAAAAGGGTCACCCTGGTAGGTCCTACAGAGCCTAAAGTGTAGGGGAAATGTGTTGCAATTTCATTTCCTATTTGTTGGCCAAATCATACACTAAATCTGAGCATGAAATGTGGCTTACTTCTAGGATTTAGTGGATTTGTTGATTTGGGAACCAACAGATTAGCGACTATGTTGGGGAGAATTTTGAATCTCCAAGTGCAAAATGACATTTCACATAGTCATACAATTTGCTAATCTGAACATTTGGTTTGAATATTAAAGAAATTCAAACCTGGAGAAATAAATTATTGCAATGAACCTGAAAGTTTCATGATCTGTGGTGCTCTGCTGGTGAAAGGGACTCAAAAGGAGATTTATCTTCGAAAGAGCTTTATTATTGTTACACCCCGATTGTATAGCTACTATTCATAGGATGTACATTGTAAATGTTGAATCTTTCTGTTGAATAAATTGAATTGTTCTTGTGATCAATTGGATGTATCCTAAATGATTGTCTCTTTATCTGATGCTTCTATTGGTGTAAATCTTGAATGAAAATAGCATATGGAGTTATGAAATAATGTTGTTCTAACTTTCTACAATGCTTAATGTATATTGCTTTGGTCTTGAGCAAATAACTTCCGTTACCATGTCATGATTTGCAGGAAACAGGTTTGTACCTTGAGACAGAGGAGAGATATCACTCGGGGAAGAACTTGGTCGGGTAAACAGTAATGGATACCAACTGGACATACACACACAAACCTTAGAACTGTGTAAGCTAAGTCATTGTTCTGGTTAAAGGTAAGTCATCTGTAGGCTTGTCCAGTATCATTAGGAGTCGTGTCTTCTTCTGAATGTGTAAACAAGTGATGCTTGCCAGTATAACCTTATAAATGATAAGTTCTGGTTAGAGGTGGATATGTGTATTTGTACATACGAATACGATATGTACAAGTACCCATAAGTACATTCATGTCGATACAAACGTATTAAGCAGATGGATATGCCATACGTATGTGTCGATATAAATGTATTTATGGATACTTATACATGTAGTACATATACAGATATATATACAAGTATACATACCCACGGTTAACGAGATAAATGAATTATATATTGTAACGATATCTTGCCTCTGAAATTATACGAATACATATATATAAATTTACATGTTTAATGTATAATGTAAATGAATATATATGTATTAGTATAAAGATAAGTATTTCAATATATTTAATATTATATTAAAATATTAATATAATATAGTTTAAAATGTATACAATATTATTTAAATTGATAATTTAAATAATTATACATAAACTATATTATATAAGTATTTTAATAGAATATATAAAATATATTTAAATAAAAGATCAAATGAAATGTAAACTAAACATTTTAAACACTTTTATAAATAAGAATGCAAATCTGGGAAGAGCATAAAAATCGCGAAATTCTTAAAATCGCGAATTTGTTTAAAATCGCGGATTTCTCAAATGAATTCGTTGAAATGTTAAACTTCAAATTTGAGCTTGAATAAATGCGTCATTTTTACTTTGAAAACTTTATTAAAATATTGAAGATTTACCAAAGCGAAATAAAGAAGAAAAAAACGCGAAAATGCTGAAGGAAAATGAAAAACGCGCAGAGAAATCGCGCGACTAGGGCCAGGCGTCAGAAAATAGATGAGATATTTCATGCTTTGCAAAAAGAATGAAATGTGGACGCCATTTAAGCAAGGAAAAAGTCTGAAATGGAAACTTGGCAATTAACCTAACTGTAAAAACGCGCCAGATTGAGAGTTGTCACGTTTTTAACAGTCTGAAACAATTTCGAAATGAAATAAACTTCTTGCTGTCAAACATGGAGGTCGAAACCCTCACCATGTTGAAACACGTTTTTAGTTTGAAATATTCTTCAACCTGCTGGCAGTTCTGGCGCCATAGAAGGTGGAAATCAGTTTTAAAATCAACCTATATATATACCTGCGTTTGGCATTCTTACTCACACGAATTTACAGTCAAGTTTTCTTGAGCATTTTATAGCTAAAAAGTGAATTCGCCATAGTAGAGAAATTGCTAAGTTATTTTGTTAATGTGAGGTATTCTCTGAACAAGAGAGCAGAAGTTTGAAATTGCTGGTAATCTTTGAATAGAAGAGGAGTAATCAGGAATTGCCCTTTTACTGTGTTGAGTATTTGGTTTCAAGAATCCAAGCTGAAAGTGATCTG
This sequence comes from Sequoia sempervirens, assembly GCA_007258455.2. NCBI lineage: Eukaryota > Viridiplantae > Streptophyta > Pinopsida > Cupressales > Cupressaceae > Sequoia > Sequoia sempervirens. The sequence goes on along the minus strand of VDFB02178233.1, from coordinate 7,920 downwards.
AGTAAAGGCCAGTGAAGGAGCTATCTTCCAAACTTGTGGAAAGCTAAATCAGGCATGCTAAACTCTTACTTTACATATTTAGCTAGTATTCCAGAGTAATCTGATAGGTCTCTGAATTATAGTCATGGCTGGAAAGAAATGAGTTTGATTGTCTTAAGTTTGAATTAAAAAGAATAATAGTTTCTTAACCATTATCATGAATATAGTCTTTTCATGGCTTTTGTTGTCAGTGGTGTACATTTTACATTGGTTAATGGAAAGCAATCTGCATTGTGTTTAAATGGCTCTATATAATGAGCATATGCTTGTGTATAAATAATAGTTACTAGGATTGAGTCAAGAATATTTGCAAGATATACTCTACAACTTAATACAAACAACTTAATCAAGTTATTGTATCCCTAGGATGAATATATCCTGAATTAGGGCGTTAGTTGTAGTATCTTGTTTAATAGATTCATCATTCCAGTAGTAAAATGTAGTAGGAAGTCTAGGGTACGGACTACCCCGATAGACCAACCTACGCGTAGAATTAAGATAGCCTTAAGTCAAGTTGAACCTGGCTAGTGAATGTGACATATGACCTATGTTCTTCGTTGAACGTAAACACTTTGGCCAAAGTAGTGTAAGGAACCATTTAGTTGTTGTACTACACTGTCAGTTCACCGTGATTCCGAAATACAACCTAGTTTGTGATTTGCCGTTAGCACGAAAGCTAGTTTTGTAGAATCACAACACTATGTCCAGTTGGTAGTCATTAAAGGTTACCCAACCAATCTCTTCTTCGAAGGGAGGGCCGTTCATTGAAAAATGATCGTGCGGGGGACCGCATTATAAGTCTGTGGTTGGCGGAAAAACGCTCGAGTGATGTTTCTCCTCCACGAACACCCAACGGACGATCCAAAGCTTGACAGGACGAATTCCTGGACCTTCTTATTTCTATTGGTGTCAAAAGCCTACGGGCTATGTATGTATGTTTCTCATCATGCTTTGTAATTTCAATTGAAATGAAATAGTTTAAAGATGCAAAAGATGTTTCTTATTTATGTTTTGAAAAGAAATTGTTTAATCAAAATGGCATTGTTCTTACATTTATGTATGAATTGTAAAGTTTTAATTTTATCGTACAAGTGTGTCCATTACATTTTGTTTGGTGACTGTAGAGCTCCACAGGCGAAGGATACGTTGCAGAAAAGTCAGGGCATTCTAAGGTCTTTGAAAGACAATCTCCACCATGCTCAGAATCAACAAAAGTTATATGTTGACCAACAACGTACTGAGCGCTCTTTTGAGGTTGGTGACTTGGTCTATTTGAGGCTCCAACCTTACATGCAGTCTACTCTTGAAAAGAGTGGAGCTGAAAAACTTAAGCCACGGTTTTATGGGCCTTTCAAGGTCATCAAAAGAGTGGGAGAAGTGGCTTATGAGTTAGAGCTACAATCGAGTAGCAAGGTGCACACTGTGTTTCATGTTTCTAGGCTCAAGAAGGCTCTTGGTCATAATGTTGTTGCATCTTGAGATTTGCTTCCTTGGATGAAGAAGGACAATTGATTTTAGTTCCTGAGGAAGTTATTGATTCCAGGAAATGCTCTTTGAAAAAAAAATCAATCAAAGAGTACTTGTTTAAGTGGAAGAACTTGCCATTTGAGGATGCTACATGGGAAAATGATCAGATTTTGCAGCACCCTGACTTGCGATTGCTTGGGGAGGGCGCACTGTAATGTCCCCTTCTCAGTGATGATCTCTTTGTGGACTGATAGCCTATTTCTGGAAATCCATAGGCTACTCAGATGTGCAAATTAGGGTTTCCACTTTCATAGGCGGCTTTGAAGGCTTCCATGTATGAATTTTTGATGCATGTTTGATGGTTTTTTCTAGGTTTTCAGAAAACTTCAGAATGAGGTAACATGCATCAGTTTCTAACAGCCTTCCTAGAGACTTGCTATTAATAGTAAGTCGTGTTTTTTGCTCAGTTTGGCTTTCTATTGAGTTTGAAGTGAACTTACTATTTCTGGCACTTGCTATTTTTAGTAAGTCTATTTTTGGCAGTGGCATTATCAACAACTCAACTCAGACCATCATGCTATTTCTAGCAGTTTGGCAGAATCAGGTTTGGGCGTTGGTTTTAGTTGCTTCTTTGGACGGGGTTTCAACACTTAGTTAATTTTATGTTTTGAGTTTGTACCCCATGCCTAGGCAATGACTTCAAAGTTGTTTTAAAGTTGGGGCCATAATGGATGCCTCATTAATGCATTTAAATGTTTTATTTGTTTTAATATTTCCTAAAAGTGGGACGACTTGGGGAAGAGCATAAAGTATTTAAAATTATTTTAAAAGAAAAGGCATTTGAGGTGGATGTCCCTTTGAGAAGTTGAAGAGTTTCTTGGCTGGAGTTACAGGTTGTTTCAATCGCTCATTTGTGCTTATATATTGATGCTTTGCTAAGAGTTGAGGATCTTTGTAATGAGCCAACCAATTTTTTTTCAAAATTTTTAATGAACAATCCAGTACAACAAGCACCCGTTAAGGTTAGCTCAATCCAAAACCAACTACTGGAAAATAACTCTACGCCAGGAATGCACACTCAATCCCAAGATGGAAAAGGTGTCGTCATATGGCATCGAGGATCGTCAGTAGCAACTGAAAGATTACAATGTTGAAAAGTAACCCAACACCAAGAATGTGCACTCAAGACTCGAGGTGGGTGAGGTGCTATCATATGGCGATGGGGATCATTAGTGCTCAAATGAAGTACAGTGCTAAAATGAAAGCTCAACCACTTATTCAACAGGAGAGAAAGAGTAACTGAAAAGAAAGAAGGCTCAACCACTCATTCTGTGGGAGCTATTACAATGATATAACAATTGTTTATTCCCCGTCTTGGTAGTAAACCATTCAAGAGCTTAAGTATGTTGGTTCATTCTCCTTCTCTGGCGGTAAACCGTCTAAGGATTGTTAATGTTTGCTACTTAAAGAAAACTAAGTAATTGCAAAATTAAAATGACTGAAATAGTACTCCTATTTGCAGCCTTACAATGCAACAATCTGCAAATTACAAAGTATTACAATTGATAAATCAATGCAAGGATTGTAAGATTGTTTCTCCAACTTCAAAGACTCAGCAACACTAAAAATGCAACCCAAAATCTGAAATTCTATTAGTCTGATATAAATAACTAGCAAAACACAAACTCAGACCAGCAAGCATAAATTCACTAAAATGCTCACAACTTCCGCAAAACTTCACCGAATGACATGAAAGCAATGCAACAGACTCTTAGAGTGATGGTGACCAAGTTGTGACTAAGAACTTTTGCCAAGCAAGAACAACCTTCAAGGGGGGCGACCTTGCAAAATAAAATCAGATTCTTCATTAAAAATTACCAAACTTTGCACAATGGGGCGCCTAGGGCATAGAAATGGTTTTAGCCAATACCCAAAATGATAAGAATATTAAGCAATGAGCTGCAAATAAAAGTTAGCTTCAGCCATAGACAAAACCAACAACCTGACATTCAACAAAATCATCAAAACTGAAACAATATTACTCAATATGCACTACTAAATGTAGCACACTCCATTAGACCATCTAGGAAGCCATAGTTTTAGGCTTGAAGAGTGGTGTAAAAGCTAAGCTTCCCCTTAGCTAGGTTCTGCAAACAATTCGGCAGCATTTTTATAAGGTAAAACAACTGATGAAAATGAGAGAGCAAGACCCTCTATAGACTTGAGGTGACATTTCCAGCTCCTGGAAAGTGCGCCCAAGTTAATTGAATTTCAAATCCACTTTTTCCACTTGCATTTGCATTTTATTTAATCTTCATTTATCTCCTTACTTGGGCCTCCAAACATGAGGAGATATAACTTTTATTTAATTTGCAAATAAAACATAAGCTTTGGCTTCCCACTTTATCAAGTGCTAAATACATTATAAAATGTATTTATCTCTTTTAGGCTAGGCGTCCAAATGAAATATATTAAAATATGACTTGATTCCCTCTTCAAATAAGTCATCCTCCAAGCCTTAGCCAAAATCTCACCAAAACATTAAAATATAAATTATAGTTGGAAAACTTGGACTTGCCGCGGACTCGGTAGCCCAAAAATATGACTCGGACTCGGGACTCGTCACGGACTCAGGAAAAGACTCGGCTAAGACTCCTCTAAGAAAACCGTAGGCTTATTAAAAAAAACAAGCACAAATTAATGCATTTAGAGAACATAAGAGCCCCACCTTGACTACCAAACACTCATAATTCAAGGATTACACGCCAGTATGATCATCAAACACTCAATAATTGAAATTTCATCACTATAGGTCGTACTTCAAATACTCATAGTTTCAATGTATAACAACATCATAAGTTTATAAATGTTTACATATAATCATGCCAAAAAGAGGAAAACATTAACAACCACATGTAATCTACATCTTCCTCTTTCCCCTCCCAATGGTACTCAATTTTGGAGGCCTAGAACTAGAAGGTGCCCGTGCTATAGTATCCGAACGAGGACTAGAGACGAAAGCGGTGTCTGGGTCACGACATTCGTGTCAGTCTTCACGCCCCTCCATGGCATCCACTTTGTCGCTTCTTCTTTGCCGCCGCTTCTCTTCTAATTCAAGATCCCTACTCCAAGGAAGACATCACCATCATTTTGTTGTTCATCAATAGTCTATTCAACCATATGGATCATCGTCACCCGGCGTCGATGGACTTGTGGTGTTCACCTTCCCACCTTTCTAGTTCAAGGCGGGCAACAAAACAACAAAACCAAAACTATTTTAGGGCACCGCTGAAATAACCTATTCTCTTCTTGCAGCTGCTCAAATAAACCCACTCGCTCACACCCAAAAGTACCCATCGCGAATAAGACACGTATGGCTAGCTTTTGAAGATTTGGTGTGCTAGCACCATAGTTCTCCCACCATAGATCTACAAAAACATGTTTAAAAAATATAAGTATTAAGAAATAAGAATAAAGTAAACAATCTATATGTAAGAATCAAGTTTCTAATTTCATTTTTTCCCTGGTTGTTGTTTTCCTCTCCTTTCAATTGCTTGCTGGGAGGAAAAGAGTCTCCCCTCTGCACCCTTGTAGACCTTGAATAGATAAAAGAAAAAGTGAATCAAATATAGAAAATTCATAGATAGTCAAGGCTCAACATTGCAAATTCATAAATAAGATGTAACAAATCTCACCTCCAACTCATCAAGCACTTTATCTCTCAGCTCACGATCAGGCACCATCCTATCAATGCATATGACAAGACCTTCCATGACCTCCTCATCCGCCTTAAATGTGTCCGAGAAGTAGAACTTCGGATTCAAGAAGTAGGCAAAGGCATGAATCGGCTGGTGGAGTTGGTGTGTCCATCTCCGATCAATGATGCGCCTTATGATTTCGTATTTCGTTTTGTTGCCGCCATAGTAACATGATATGGCCTCTTTGGCCCTATCCATGGCCTCATAGATGAAACCCATTGGCATGCCATCTCCATCCACCATACGAAGAACCCTCACCAAAGGTTCTGTCACCTAAAAAAATGAAAACAAATGTTAAATCATAACAAAATTAACCCCTCAAAAAATAAAAACAGCAATTAGATTATCATGTATAATATTTTTTTGTGTGATTGCTACTTACCCCCATCAACTCCTCTCCATTTTTGATGAATGTCTCATCAAAAGCTATGGCAACAATCCTCTCCCCTTTAGGTCTATTGGAAAATGAGGACTCCTTCCAAGCATCGGACACGAACATTTGCTTGAGATGACCAATGGCACCAAGAATGCTTTGCAATGTGAGGAAGTGGCTAGCAAATTGTGTCACTCCAGGTCGCACAAGGTCCTTGCCATTTGTAAATTTCCTCATCAAAGAAAGCACCCAAGTATGGTTGTAGATAAATTTTGTAACACTTTTTGCATCTTCTACCACACTTTTGACCCATGAAATCTTCCCAATGTCCTCTAGCAATAGGTCTAAGCAATGTGCAACACATGGAGACCATGCAATTGTGGGATGCCTCTCCATAAGTAGTCTACCTGCAGCTACATATGCAACTACGTTGTCTGTGATGATTTGGACAACATTATCAAATCCAACCTCCTGGACCACCCCATCTAATAGATTGCATAAAGTCTCAGCATTTTTAACTTCATGAGAGGTATCTATTGATTTTAGAAACACCAATCCACCATTAGAGGCCACTAAAAAGTTAAGGAGAGTTCTATTTCATCCATCTGTCCACCCATCAGATAAAATGCTGCAACCTTTTCTTCGCCAAAATTTCTTTTGCTCATCAATCACAAGCTGTGTATTCTTTACGGCTTCCTCTAGCAATGGCCCACTCAAATCTTTAGATGATGGGGTCTTAAACCCCTTTCCTGCAACTGTAAGGGCATTCACCAAACCTTCCCAATATGGGCTGTTTGCAACATTGAAAGGTAGATTATTGTAGTACCAAAAGTTTGTAGCAGCCATCCTAGCTTCTTGATGCTTTTCTTTATTCCAACCAGTACCTTCAAGTGAAGGATGTGCTCCTGGAACACTACGTGGAATAAAATAATTTGGTCCTAATGAAGGACCCTAACTAGCACTAGCAGTAGAAAAGGAACCATTAGGACTCTCACCAAAAGATGAATGTGGAGCACGGAAGCTTGGACTTGCAACACCATGGGGCATAGAGGGTGTAGATTGGGATTGGGATCCACTCATCGCTGCTGCTAGGGAATCCTTTGTTTTTTGTCTTTCCTCTTTTTTAAGCTCATATTCAACAAGAAGGGCCTTCATCTCTCTAATAATCTCAGGAGTAGTATTCTTGCATCCCTCCACATTTTGCCTAGGTATTCTAGCAAGGTGGTATTTTAATCTGTTTATTCCTCTTGTCACCCATTTTTGTCATTCATTACATGTCAATTCACCTTTTTTATTTCCTAGAATTCCATACTTCCATGCAAGGTCTTTTTTTAGTCCCTTTGGATTTGAAGACGACATTGCTGTTTCAAGTTCAACATGGAAAAAAAAAATCAGCTAGAGTTTGCTAAAAAATCAGCAAATAAATGTGATTCAAAATTTCAAAGTTTCAAACATTTGCAAAAGAAAAAGAATGCAAAAACAAGCTAGAAAGTAGAAACAATAAGAATTAGGCTATTAAGGAAAATAGAAAAAAATTTGGTAGCATTTCCCCTTATTTTTCTTGATTTTTTTTATTTTGAATGCAAGAAATTGAAGAAAACAAACAAAAAGAATTGTTAGATCACTTACCTGGCTCTATTTTGATCTTTTTAGTTTGTTCTCCTTGTTTCAATCAACCCCAAATCAATTTGCAGACCTGTTTTTCACAAGTGAGAGTCTAAAAATGAAAAAAAAAATATAAAGAAACATGGGTTTTAACCCATTTTAATACTCAGCCGCGCAGGAGAGTCCTGGGTCGGGACTCCCGAGTCCATGGCGAGTTGACTCGGCCAGGGTCGGGACTCCCGAGTTCGCGGCGAGTCCGCAGAGTCCACAAACTATGATATAAATAATCATCAAGTATTAAGTGAAATACCATATAAAATTAAAATCACTTATCTCTTCATTGAGTCATTCACCCAGCCTTATAAATATTTCACTTAATTTAAATATTTTACCTTATCAAGAGAAATGCCCAACACAAGTTCAGACCTGCCAAAAATAGCCCAAGAATGCTGGATGACGAACTGCTCAGACTGACCTGCCTGAAATAGCCACTACACTGAACTGCTGAGGTGTTGCTAAAAATAACACTGCCAAACATAGTACTTACTAAAAATAATATACTGCTAAAAATATTAAGTTGTTCCAAACACATTTTCTCCATAGTTTGAGCAGTCATTGCAACATACTAAAAATAGTAAGTCCGGGAAAAGTCCTCTATTTCAATTGCATGTCACAACA
>VDFB02178232.1:0-20525 GCA_007258455.2 Sequoia sempervirens | reverse complement strand
ATATGATGAAAGGTTCAATGAGATTTAGGACGAAGAGGCTGATACCAACAATAGTAATTCAGAGACTAGTCATGAGATTGAACAGGAGGAGCTTTCATTCCATGCTTCCCAACCTTGAGAATCAAACAAAAGAAAAAGATCGAGGCAAAAGGACTCATAGGTCATGTCCTCCATCAGTGCCTAAATAAAAGGGAAAAGAACCCAATGGTTCCCAAGAAAGTCTTCTATGGTTATCAAAGGCCAAGTTTTAGCGAGATCGACTGCCAAAGGATCAAAATGTACTAGTTTGGATCATTAAAGAGGAGATGAGTCTAAGATCTAGGTGGACCTAGTGCATCAGCTAGAGGGGAAGAATAAGTGGAGTATGCTCTATAAGGTGTTTCAGATGTCCCAACTTGCGTAAGTTTTACTCCCTCTCTTCTTTCTACCTCTGCATCTCTAATTACCCCTTTTCCCCTATCTATGGAGAAAAATTCTCCATTCATGAACCTTGATCTTTTGGTCCTTAATGAACCCCCAACTATTTTCAACAATGAACCTTGTGAAGTAACCCTGTGTGTCGAATGAGCATCATCTACTTCACCCACTATTGATTATTTATTCACCCTATCAAGGGCCCCCATTGATAGAGCTAAAACATCCATGTTTCCCATTACTCCAGGTAAATCCACTTCTAGGAAAATGTCTCTCCTTCCGTCTGCTTATCTTTTCACCCTGAATGGTTTATCCCTAACTCAATCTCAATTTGGTACCCCACCATTTTCCATGATAACACTCACATTTTCCTCCTTCTAGTCTCATACATCTGAGGTTTCTCCTTCCATCACCTTTTTTGGTCTCCCTCCAGGTGCCTCCATTGCCATGCAAAGCATTGACACCTCACAAAATCTCCAAGGCCATTTCAATACAACCAAGCAGGCCCAATAGGCCAAAAAGTAGAAACTATAATTTAAAAACGTCGTGCAGCCAGCTACTAAGAAGACTGAAGCTTGCTTCAATGAAGAGTGGAATTTTGTGTTGATAACTACTATGAAGCCACTTATATCCAAGCTCGAGGGACAAATGTAGATGGAAGATTATGACATCATAGCCATGGGTCTAGATTTAAGCAAAACTCACCCCTGTCACAAGGTGATCCTAGCTAAAGCCACATAGAAGGTGGTATATGCAGATTATGAGAAGCTGGATAGGAAATTGAAGAAGTGGGAGGTAGAGTTGATAAATGTAAGGGATACGGTGAGCAAGTTGTAGACAAAGATCAAGGCTAGAGATGTCAAGATGGCCCGCATAAGACAGATACAAGATTAGCAAGGAGAAACAAGTAAGTTTCTCAAGGAAACCCTAAATGAATATGTTCAGTTGTATGCTAAAATTGAAAAGTTAAGAGTTGAGCTTGCTGCTGAGCACTCAAAAAATGCAAAGTACTGACATACTCAAGAAAACATATAGAGAGAGTTGGACGACGTCTGATCTCAAGCTTCAGAAAATCTACAAAAGGCCCAGGCAGAAGTAGAAAGTTCAAGACAAGAGAAACAAGAGATCATGTCCACTCTGCAGACTTGTGACCAAGAAGTTAGAAGGTTGAGCTTTGAACTAACAAACACCCTCTGAGAGAAGAATCAGATGGAGGAGAATATAAGAGAAAGAGAGGCTCAATTCCACTAGGAGTTAACTACTACATAAGGGTCTGGGACCTTGATATTAAAGAGTTTGATATCTACACACTAGGAAAGGATCATAGTTGTGGTTTCCATTCTTAGGCAAGCCCTATAGTTCTTAAGGGATGATCGGGAATTAAATGGAAAGGTTGGCCCAGTGGCCAACCAAATCTTGTAGATATATGCTCCCTGGGTAGCGGAATCACATACTCTGATTTCCACATTGTGTGTGGCCACTAATGAGGCCCTAAGAAGTGCATGGATTCTAAAACGAAGGGTCACCTCAAGCAAAGTAAGAAAATTCATCAACTTCCACAAATTCACAGTAAAGAGGAAGGAACTCCAGGCAGTGTTGAACAAAAGGGTCAACGAAATCAAAAAAGATTTCAATGTTCTAATTAGCTACGGTTTTCCTCCCATTTTCTCACTAGATGGAGAGGTGCTATCAATTGAATAGGTCATAGAGGAAATCATACATAAGGTCCAAAATTCTACATAACTCTCGGGTTTAAGCTCGATGCCCACCATTGGTGAAATCAAGCACGAGATCTTTCTCCTTTCCCGTCTCTATTTCCTCCTTGGGGTTGTTTCAGCTAGATGGGGAGTTGTTTCTTTCAAGGAAGTCCTTTAGTTAGATCAAGCATACATGGTCTTTCGTGCTCTCATCTGGCCCATTGATTTAGGCTAGGAGGTATAGCATTCCACCTTCCTCAAACTACAGGAATTTCTAGAGCTCTAGATTCATGCCTCTGCAAGTGAAGACCCCTTGTGAGTCGCTAAAACTGTGAAGAATTTTTTCCTTAATATTCTTTTGTTTTTCGGCTTTTATACTTTTTCGCTTCAAGATGTATCTGCGCTTAAAGAAAAATTTGTTCCAAAAGGAATGCAATTCTCCACATGGAGTTTGCATGGCTTTTGTCTATCTCTTCCTTTTAGGAGAAAGTCAAGGCACATGTCAGCTTGGAGGGGATTTTCTCTAAGGCTATTTTCATAAATCTGAGATTCCCCGCTTGCTCGACACATCATCACTTTGCTTTGGGAAAGTTGTTTTTTTAAGGAGTGATCTCTTTTGGGAGTTTTTTCGGGGTATGTTGGATCTTTCTTATCTTCAGGTTGGAACCTTCGAGTCGGCGCCATCAATCTATTTGATTGGTCAATTGTGATACATGCCTTACAATCTCTTTCTAGATCCAATCTGAGCCTTCTAAATGCAACGTGAAACTTTTACTTAACATTCTAAATGATATATAAATGTGGAGGCAAATTGGGGAATTTAATGAAAGGTATTGTCGCGATCCTTAAACCTAAAGATCTATGATCGGATCTGAGCTATCAAACGCTTCCAATCCCGGCATTTAATTCTAGAATGTTGGTGATGCGTTTCAATATATGTATAAGCGCAAAACGAAGAGTCTCCTTTTAAAGCGCCCTTAGCCTTTAGGGTATGAAGTTATTTTTCGGAAGTTTAAAGCTTCAGGAAACACCATTTTTCTCCTCGGTATAAGCATTTTTAACTCAAACTATTATTGGATTGGCATCTAACCTTTGTTTTTTAAGTTCATTTGATATTTAAGTACGATCTATTTGGAAGAAATTATTGAAATTGTGCATGTTATTGCCTTTGGTAGGTTCCTTCTATATGTTTTTGTTCAGAATAAAACACTGTGTTAAGCTTAATTCAATAGTTTGAGTAGTTGATTTCCATGTTGTAGGCTTATATGATATAATAATAACTTGCAAAAATTGGATTATGTCTGTTGAACTTCTCCATTTTCTTGAAGGGTTGTTTTTTCATATTATGATGTAAAAAGAGGAAGGGTTTATGCAATTTATGAATGTTTTTCTGTTAACTTTTGGAACTTTTATGCTTGATCGGACCTTAATGAGCAGTTCCTGCACGGATATTTGAAAGATTGCACTATGCTTGTACTTATCCTTTGTTGCTCATTCTCTTCCCAACAATGAAGGGTTGTGGCATTTTGTGTCTAATGTATCATTCATAGAAAAATAATTAGGTTTAAAATGTTGTAAAAGTTTTGGCGCATCGCCATTTTTCATGTTTTATGTTTACATTTCCTTCTACCTTTTTCTCCAAACTCAAAGAAGAGTCAGCTTTCTATAAAAATCCCAGAGTTATTCAGTGAGGCACAAATTGGTCCCCCACTCGCTAAATTTCCCATAAGGAAGTCAAAGAGGCACAAGATTTGATGATCAACATATATTTAATTAATAATTTATTAAATTAATCAAGGAGGAATAAGGAGAAAGTGAATTAATTAAATAATTAAGAATTATTTAATTAATAGGATAATATGACCTTAGGTGATAATCAAATAATTAAAATTATTTAATTATACAAGGAGGAGGAATAATTAATTCAAAAAAATGGCATCCACAAGATTAGGACATTTTTTAGTGTCTACATTTTGCCCCTCTTTGATACAATGTAGTTTATCGCATTGTGTCAAAGAAATTTAGTTCAAAAATATGCCTGAGTATGCTGATAGGAAAGCAGGGTAGACCTATGCCCCCTCAAATTTTTTTGCCAATTTTCAAAAAAATTGAAAAAATATTTCGATAAGCAATTTGGATAGCAGACAATGCATTTATGGAAAAAGAATTCAATTTTAGGATATTTTTGGTGTTCCATAAGATTCCACTAAGATGTGGATAGAAGAAATGTTAGCATGAGGATAGATGTTTGCATGGAGTTAGTGGAGACAAAGAAATATTGATAGTATGCTTGATAGATGCTAGGCTTTGGGTTTAATCATCATTGGGAATTAAAAATGTGACAAATGACAATAAACACCATGGTATGACATAGACCAAGGTGTACAAAATTACCCACTTGCAAAAAGGGACAATCTATAGACAAGGAATGTCATGCCACATACTAAGAGTGAAGTTTCCCCCAATATTTTTTCCAAGACAAACCACAAACAACAATCAAAGAAAAGTAGGTCATGAGACATCATCGCTCCTCTAAATCCTTCGTGGGACATCCCTGAGGTTGCTAGTAACATGACCAAAAGAAAATCAATTAAAAGATAACATAAATTATCCCAACAAAGTCAATAGCCATTTAGATCACTTTCTAGTGTTTTTTTTCCAATGTTTGATTGACTAATTGATTGATAGGTTGATTGATTGACAATGCTTGGTTTCAGGAGAGGAAACATGTCGTATAAAATGTCAAGTCTAGTTTTGATCATGTAACCACTTGTATAAGGAAAATGATAGAGTTTGATAGTGAAAATGGTTGGTTTTAGGAAGGACACATCATGTATAAGACCATTGAGTGACAAGTTTGATGTTTGATTGATTAGGCAATTGACCGATTTGATATAAAGACTTGTTGGATAGTTTGTCTTGTTGATTCATGATTTGTGTTGAGGTGTTGATGACTGTTTGTGTCTGATGACAATGTATGATTTATTATGATATGAATAGTGATTGAATCAACAAACCCTAAGGGACTGACCTAGGGCCTCGAGGGCTCATCAACTGATGACCTTGCCTATGTAATAATGTGCAAAGAACTCATAGTTGGAATGGAGTTGGACCTTGTTTTGTTTATTATGAACTGATTCATGATTGAATTTATTCAACAAACCCTAAAGGATTGACCTAGTGCCTTGGGGGCTCATCAAATAATGGCCTTGCCTATGTTATACATGCAAAAACAATGTAGTTTGATTGGAATTTGACTTACATGATTGACTCTGACTTTGTTTTTGGGATTTTGAAGGTTATTTGGATGTTTTTGGATTTTGACATGTTTTGATTTTTTTGGATTTTGAATTTTTTGAATTTTTTTGTCTTTTTAAAGTTTTCTGATTTTTTTTGGCTTTTTGATATAATGACCTCCAATATCAAGTCTAGCATCCTTTGAATACGTTGGTTAAGTATTTCCCCCTAGATAGGTATATGACCAATTTATTAGGAGTGGAATGGGATAATCCTTATTGTGGGTGGATATGGGAAGGAAAACAAAGTGTTATTATGGATGATATGAGAAAGCGAGAAGGTGATATTTATTATGGATGGTAACTATAAGGATTGTGACAAATTCATGTGCATGATTCCTACAAGCAAGTGGGCAAACATGCACAATAATCCAAGGAAAAACATGATCTTGCCCTTAGTCAAGCTGAAAAACCAATTAGTAGGTGATGATGATGATGATGATGTTGTTGACATGGGAAGGACATGTCCTGAAACAATGTGAGAATTGGGAAATACATATCCCATTGATGATAATGTAACTAAAGGATCAAGGTATGCAGTAAGACTATAAACAAAGCCAAGGAATGTTTTGGATGATGCGCTTGGTTGCATAGCAAGATTGTATGGATTATGCTTGTTGCATTTGGAATGACTAACCTTAAGACTAGATGGGATTATGGAGGGAACTTGGATAAGTGGATTAGAATCCTTAAACCAATGACAAGGAAAAACCAAGTCTAGCAATATGTATTGAAGGATAATGGATTGATTTTGGTAAAGGATAGGAGACATGGGGATTACTGGTTAGAAGAATTATCATATGATCTCCAAGGACTATTTCACTTAAGAATAATTTATTTTCTTTGAGGTATGTGTTTGGATAATGTTATGAAGGAAATGACATGATATTTAATGGATAGTGTATGACCAAAGGATAGACATGTCAAGAGTTATCAAGATCAAAGTAGGTGGGAAAATGGATGGGAATGATAGATGGAAATGTCATCAGAAAGGCATGGGAGATGAGGCAACTTTCCCCCAAGTGTAATGGTCCACATAGATAATTGCTCTTACACATTATGCCTGTTTTCTAGGTTTTCATCATGGTACTTATCCAAAGCGTTATAAAAATGGTTTTCACTATTGGAATTTTTTTTCTCTTTGTACTATTTTTTTATATGGACTTGATATTTTGGATGATCACTAATTTTTTTGAATCCTTTGATGGTGTTGATATAGATGTTGGTGTCATAATATGCCAATAGTGACCTTTATGGAGTAGTTGTCTTGTCAAGATCATAACACTTGCATACAACTGATCGATGTAATTGTGATCCTTTTTGATACTAGGTTTGGATTTATTGAAATACACCCATCATGATAGAGTTCCATGAGAGTCATTATGATAAAGATTTGTTGCCAAGATGCAACGGATTTGTGAAGTAGGATTTTTGGAATGTAGACAAGATTCTGGATTAAGATGGATGATGGTAGAGGTGGAAGGATTATTTGGATGTTTGGATGTCGCAATTTTTATTTTCTAGACATGGGATGGTGAATAATGAATTTTGTAATTTTGATTGGGATAGTGTTTGGAACCATGAATTTTATATGCCTTGTCTGATGACCATTTTCAAGGAGGTGGACATTTGTTATATGTGGGAGACCTCTTTTCTTGTGTCTCCACATTTTGATTAGATACTGGAATTGAACTCTTTTCTTTACTTGATCCCTTTTTTCTTTGGAATCCATTTTAACTTCTTTTATCCACTTGGATATTTGTATTCAATGGGTTTTGATATTTGATTTTGGACTTGTTGTCAAAATTATGGACCCCCATTGTAAATAGGCAACCACATGTTAAATTTTGGCTAGGTCTTTACTTGGGTGGTGTTTTATTGAGTATTTCTAACCTAGGCGGTGTGCTCTTCATTATTCTTAACTTGGGAAGTGTTTTCATCATTTCTCCCAACTTCCCATTTTACCACCCATAATTCTTTCTTCCTTGATTTTCTTAAGCTTGACAATATTTTTGAGTTTTGTTGTAACTTGCCGCATGTTCTAAGTCTTTTGTTTAAAAGGTCAAAAATTCATACCTAGGGTTTATGAACTTGTTGAAAAGATTACCAATAACATTTTTCAAAGTTTTTCAAGGCTGAGTGGGAATTGAACTAGTTCCTATAACTTTGGCAGTGGTTTTTGTAGTTCTACTAACTCACCACATTACCGCCGAAATGCATTTTCAAAGATGTTAGGTGGTCATAATGCAAGATTATTATGTTTAGGTGCATCCTACATAAACAAAAAAAGCTACCAGTGCAAAAATGAATAAAATTCCATCCACATGTAGCAAAATTAAACCAAAATCAAAGACAAAATTTCTCATAATGTAGGGAATCAAGACCAGAAGTATAAAACAAAGTACTTCATTATATATACATATATATTGCTGGAAATACAAAATTTATGTTGATTACATAAAGATGGGAAACTAGATAATATCAAAATGAAGATTCTTTTTATACACAAAGGGTGAACATTAGCATGTGGATTGCTTCTCCCACAACTTGGAGGCACTCTATTTGTGCAGGCGACAACAAGTTCTCGTGCGACTGTAGAAACTGGGAAAACAACCCCATGTTATTCCTCATCAACCCCATGCACAAGAGGGTCACTACCTCTTTGGTGAATTCATTCTAGGTTGCATTTGTGATACAAATAACATCACCTACCAAGCCACTTCAAGGGTAGTTTCTAAGGCAAACATCACCTATAAAGATGGGAAACTAGATAATATCAAAATGAAGATTCTTTTTATGCACAGAGGGTGAACATCAGCATGTGGATTGCTTCTACCACAACCTGGAGGCACTCTATTTGTGTAGGCGACAATAGGTTCTCATGTGACTGTAAAAATTGGGAAAACAACCCCATGTTATTCCTCATCAGCCCCATGCACAAGAGGGCCACTGCCTCTTTGGTGAATTCATTCTGGGTTGCATTTGTGATACAAATAACATCACCTACCAAGCCACTTCAAGGGTAGTTTCTAAGGCCATTAATGGCTATGTTCATTTGGTGGAGAGATTCTGGTTAGACTAGTCGCTCCATTAGCCTCATCCCCCAGTAACAACACTTGAAGGTGTGGATTACAGTGTACACAAAGTGCTCTAAGAGTGTTGCATTGTGCACATGTACTTGGTTCAAAAATGTATCTCCTAGTATGTTCTGCAACACCTCTTCTTCAACCTCACTATCAACTATGAAGACTTCTTTTAACTAATTAGAAAAGCACCTGAAAAGAGGGTTGCATTTGATTTGTTCAATGATAATGAAATCATTCATGGACACTCCGTTGCTCTGAGTATTCAACATGTTTTCAAGTTGGTGAAGTGAGGTAGTTCATGTTGAATTTATAGAGGGTTGTCGAGACATGTTAACTGAGAATGATCAGGGTGATAGCATGGTGATGTGGTCTAAATTAATGCTTCGTATGACATGAATTTAAGTTACATTCCCAATTAATTTTCCAGTTGGACAACTTACACGTGTGATAGTTGTTTAGTGCTCAATTAGTGAGGTATGTGAACCGCTTCAAGATCAATGACCACGAGGTGAGAGTTAAATCAAGAAATGCTCAAGAATTTTTATAGTCTTTTCATTGGTAATGTAATCATGCCGACTATTTATTATTTATTGATCATCAATTTTCAAGATGGGTGGTTAGGTGGCAAGAAGACATTACCGCAACCAATAGGTAACTGTCAAAAGAGAAATAAGGCCCTATATCTAGGTGAAAGTCAATTCATCAAGGGTCCAATTCCTGGAGAATACACTGTGTTGTAATTGAGGGAGGAACACTTAGGTTTTTCTTTAGTTAATTAATTTCTAATTCAGTTACTTCCAATCTGTGTGTTGTAAGTTGAATGAAATATTGATCATACTAACCTATGAGTCAAGTGCATAAATAGAATACATTTTCTATGTGAAATTTATTCAACTGCATTTACTTCATTGATTGAAATTATGAAATCTCTCATTCCTACTTACACTAGATTTCATCATTAGTTAGGTACAGTTTGTGAGTTGTTTGACTCGTGATATTTTAGGATTTATTTCACATTAGTTACATTTTTATGGGCTAATGTCAGTTGCCTTATCACTTTCTAGTTAAAATCCATTTATTTTTCATTTAAATTACATGAGGGGGTTGTGCCTCTCAATTTAGAGGAAACCCAAAAATGCAATTGTGGCCTATATCTAGATTTGTTAGCAAATCAGTACTAGTGCTTATCAAGTCAGATAATCATTGATTGTAGGCATATCAATAAGCGGCCAATTCATTCACTAACAATTTTTTTGGAGACTCTATTGGGGAAGAGATTTAAATTTCTGACAATTTTCTTTCGTGTCATGAAACAAGATGGTACTTCCCCACAATGATGTGTTTCTCTTACTTCAACCTAACTTGGATTAGATGCAAGTAGAACAAGAACATATAATTTCACAATTAAATATGCTTGCCTGGAGGTACAGGAGAAGTGCAATAGGTTATATTCATGTCAAATTTTTTTAGAAGAGGAAGAAGAGTGGGCCCTACACCCACCTACACTAGTGGTAGAATGACCCCCAAGATTGATCTTTGAATATTATGATGACCTACCTCATCGCCCTAACCCACGTCAGAATCAACCTCCAAATCAGCATCAAAATCAATACCCCAATCAGCCACTAAATCACCCTCTAGGTCAACCAACACCTAGGCAGTAGCCTAGAGTTTCCTCTTATTACTCCTATAGCAGTCAGCGACTCTGAATATAATGAATTTTTTCTTCTGGGGTAATCATAGTGGGCCTTTTTCCCTATCACAATGTAATGACCAGCCATGTGGTTCAAGGAAGAGATTTCCAAAATTCTCTTGTACTAGTGTTCAAAATTTGGAAGAACATGTGTTGGCCATGACTGTAGTAAGTGGAATTCTAGGAATTTAGGAGGGGGATGTCTTTGCCAGAATATTTTTTGATAAATTAATTGGGAGGAATTTTCAATGGTTCTAAGGATTAGAGAAAGGTTGCATAACTAGCTGGGATCTTCTACATAGAGAATTTCTACAATGTTTGTAGAGCCCTATCAATGTAGCTAACCTACTTAGAAAGTTCTTAAAGATCGTGAAGGAAAGACATGAATCCATGAGGGAGTTCATTTATCAATTTAATCAATATCTTTAATAGATACCTACACTAGAGCAACCAGGTAAGGTGATTCAATTTCATGTCTTTACTTTCACCCTTGATCTTGATGTTCAACTTATGCTAAGAAGAGACAAGGTTTCTAGGATTGAACAAGCCTAGATTGAAGTGGTGAACATTGAAAATGGCCTAATTGCAGTGGGAAAGTGGAAGCTTGACTATGTCACTCAGTCTATTAATTATCAACCACCGCTCGTCCCTTCCTTTTCTGGTTTTTATGAAATACTAATGCTTCCCATCCCATTACTGAGAGAATGAACTTGATTGTATTGAATTATGTACAATCTTTACCTGACAAGAGCAAAAGTGTGAAAGAAAAAGATCGGTGTTGGCATGCCTAGGTGTATAGTCTAAACACTACAATTGAGTCAGAAGATGAGCTTAGCTCATCCAGTGATGATGAAGACTATACACTACGAGAAAGGTATAATCATACTTTTCAATTTGGTCCCTGATCTATTCTTGCAAGTAGTTTGCTCCTTCTTAGTCTAGCCAGTAAAGGCTAGGAGTCGAGTGATCTTTCATTTCAGAATATGAGACCTTCATGTTTGAAGATGTCCAAGATGAAATCACTTATGTTACTGAGAATATTGTAAAAGATCCTCCAAGTGAAGGTGGGGTAGAGTGGTCAATCAATTTGAATCCTCTCTTCCTATTTGAAGAATCCAAATTTTGTTCATTGGAACTGTTGATAGTGGATTCCATTTGCTTCTCTAAAAAAGAAATACTATAGAGGTGAAGGAATGGGAAATTGTAGGATCACAGAGTAGTTGTGCTAATTAGAGAATCGTTCATGAAAAAATAAGTCATGCTGATGCAGGGGGTGTGAAAAATTTGAATTCACCTCAAAGGCGATAAACATTTTCAATAATAAAGCCTCGGGAAATAACGAGTGCTTCAAAAAAATTTAAAAAAGTCTTTTCATATCAAGAGACAATTTATGATGAGAAGTGGTTGTTCGAGAGTAGCGCTATTGGTCTCTTGTTTAACTTCACTACTTATTCTTGGGTCATACATATTCTTACTTCTCTTCTGAAATTGCATGCACTAATGAGCTTGTTTAGGTTTAGGTCCTTCTTCTCACAACCTATTAATGGTTTTGTGTGAGTTTTCCTCTTTAATCCCCTTCTCGGTTGTTGTCAACCTACCTTGTATATAGTCATTTTTGTGTGTCATTTTTGGGTTTGTTCATTTGGTTTTGTTTGTCATTCTTCCCCTTTACTCGACTCTTTTTCCCAATGGAGAGGACTGGTCTAATGCTTTTTGGTTATTGGTTGTGTCCTTTTTAGTCCTTGTCCCAAGTTAGAGCCCCTGTTGTCAAAATTTTGGACCCCCCCTTGTAAATTGACAACCCCATGTTAAATTTTGGCTAGAAGTCTTTACTCGAGCAGTGTTTTATTGAATATTTCTAACCCAGGTAGTGTTCTCTTCATTATTCTTAACTTGGGTAGTGTTTTTGTTATTTTTTCCTAACTTCCCATTTTACCACCCACAGTTCTTTCTTCCTCTGTTTTGTTAAGCCTAGCAATGTTTTGGGGTTTTGTTGTAACTTACCACATGTTCTAAGTCCTTTCTTTAAAATTTCAAAAGTATGTACCCAGGGTTTATGAACTTGTTGAAAACATTGCTAATAACATTTTTTGAAGTTTTTCAAGGTCGAGTGAGAATTGAACTAGTTCCTATGACTTTAGCAGTGATTTGTGTAGTTTTGCTAACTCACCACATTACTGCTGGAATGCATTTTCAAAGAAGTTAAGTGGTCATAATGCAAGATTATTATGTTTAGGTGCATTACAGATAAGAAAAAAATCTACCAGTGCAAAAATGAATAAGATTCCATCCACATGTAGTAGAATTAAACCAAAATCAAAGACAAAATTGCTCATAATGCAGGGAATCAACACTAGAAGTATAAAATGAAGAACTTCATTATATATATATATTGGTGGAAATACAAAATTTATTTTGGTTACATAACGATGGGAAAATAGATAATATCAAAATAAAGATTCTTTTTATGCACAAAGGGTGAACACCAGCATGCAAATTGCTTCTACCACCACCTGGAGGCACTCTATCTATGCAGGTGACAATAGGTTCTTATGCAACTATAGAAACTGGAAAAATAGCCCCATGTTATTCCTCACCGGCCCTATGCATAGGATGGTCACTACCTCTTCGATGATTTCATTCTAGGTTGTAGTTGCAATGCAAATAGCATCACCAACCAGGCCACTTCGGGGGTAGTTGTTGAGGCCAGCAATGGCTACGTACACTCAGTGGAGAAATTTTGGTTGGAGCAGTCGCTTCGCTACCCTCATCCCCCAGTCATGATTCCCAGAGGTGTGGATTACAGTGTACACAAAGCACTCTAAGAGTGTTGCATTGCGTACATGTACCTAGTTCATAAATGTATCTCCTAGTATGTTACAAAGCACCTCTTCTTCAACCTCACCGTCAATTATGAAGACCTCTTATAATTGATCAGACAAGCACCTGAAAAGAGGGTTGCATTCAATTTCTTTGATA
Organism: Sequoia sempervirens; assembly: GCA_007258455.2. NCBI lineage: Eukaryota > Viridiplantae > Streptophyta > Pinopsida > Cupressales > Cupressaceae > Sequoia > Sequoia sempervirens. The sequence goes on along the minus strand of VDFB02178232.1, from coordinate 7,360 downwards.
ATCATGAAATTGCTTATGGATACTCTATCGTTCTGAGTACTCGCCATGTTTGTAGGTTGGCGAAGTGAGGTAGTTCCTATTGAATTTTATAGAGGGTTGTTATGTTAACTAATAATTATCAAGGTGATCGATGGTGATGCTCTGAATTAATGCTTGATATAATGGGAATTTAAGTTACATTCCCAATTGATTTTTTAGCTTAACAACTTGCACATTTTATAGTTGTTTAATGCTCAATTAGTGAGGTATGTGAACCACTTTAGGATCAATGGCCATGAGGTGAGAGTTAAATCAAGAAATGCTTGGGAATTGTTATAGTCTTTTCACTAGTAATGTAATCATGTTAGCTATTTATTATTTACTGGTCATTGGTTTTCAAGATGGGTAGTTAGGTGGCAAGAAGACGTTACCACAACCAATCGGTAACCATCAAAAGAGAAATACAACCCCTATATCTGGGTGAAAGGTCATTCATCAAGGGTCTAATTCCTAGAGAATACACTGTGTTGTAATCAAGGGAGGAACACTTAGGTTTTTCTTTAGTTAATTCATTTCTGATTGCAATTACTTCCAATTTGTGTGTTGTAAGTTGAACGAAATGTTGATCGTACTGAACTGTGAGTCAAGTGTGTAAATAGAATACATTTTTTGTGTGAAATTTATTCAACTGCATTTACTTCATTTATTGCAATTATGAAATCTCTCATTCTTGCTTACACTAGATTTCGCCATTAGTCAGGTATAGTCTGTGAGCTATTTGACTGGTGATCTTTTAGGATTTATTTCACATTAGTTACATTTTTATGAGCTAATGTCATTTTCCTTATCACTTTCTAGTTAAAATCCATTTATTTTTCATTTAAATTACACATGGGATTTGTACCTCTCAATTCAAAGGAAAGCTACAAATGCAATTATGGCCTTTCCAAAGTTGTTAGTGAATCAATACTAGCGCTTATCAGGCCAAAGAATCATTGATTGTAGGCATATCAATAAGGGTCCAATTCATTTTCTAACAGGACTTTAGACTTATAACACTTTTGCTTTTGTTGGTTCTAATTGATGGGTATAATTATGATAGAATGATGGTTCATGGTATGGATGGAAGGAGTGTTGGCAGAAACCTTATGACAAGGACTATTCATGGCCCCCACTTTTATGTTTGTATTGGATAAAGTGTCCTCTAATATCATGGAGGATCACTAACATCATTTAATTTTCTAATTGAAGAATATCCAAGACCTTGATTTCTAGGATTTTCATAAAACTGTATTGGTTCTTGAATTCCTTTCTCATGTAGGCCTAGTCCTCTTCCTTGATATTGCATGCTCTAAAATATTCTATTTGTGATGGGGTATTTTTTACTTTCAAATCAAGATGTGAACCCATCATTGTGTATGTGGAAACTATTGCTTGGAATCTTCTCCTCTGTGAGAATGCCTAATTTGATAAAAGTGGATGATCGTAGTTGATAGGATATTTTGGCTTTATCATTCCTCAAGCTTGTTTCTTCTTGATCATTTGGGATGTCGATTTGATCCATGGTATCCTTTTTTTCTTCTTCTTTTACTTGATCCATAGTAGCTTTCTTATGTTCTTCTCTAATGTTATCCTTATCATTTATTTGATTATCTATCTATCCAAAGGAGGCAAGTGTCTCATTTTTGGAAATGACGGTGTTTGGAGTTTGGATAGGATAAAATTCAAATGTTTGATCATGGATGGTATAAATTTGGGTGAGAGGATCATTTTGGATTTCTTTTTCAATGGTAGGATATTGATCAAAGATAGGTTTATCTTGGATGAAATGATTGGGAATAGGATCTTGATTAAAGATTGGATTAACTTGGATATCACAAGCATCTATAGGTGATTTTTGGGTGACTTGATCTAGATTTTTCTTGGAGTTCATTTCATCATGCTTTGGACTTTTCTTTTGACATAAATTCCTAGGTTTAGGCAAAGGAATGTGATTTTGGAAAACAATATAATTTTCCTTGATGGAATCAGGATTTTTATATGACAATGATTTAGTTTCGAAAACAAGATCATTTTCGAGATTGGTAGAAACTGGAGGACATTATGGTGATAGATGGTTGGATGGTGTGGGATTAGCAATGTGATTGGAAATCCTATCTTTCTCTTTTATGTAGCTTATGAGATAATTCATGAATGTGCTTTTCTTGAGTGGATTTGTGGATGATGGGTTAGGATAGGATGTGGAGTCTTGGAATGGACTAATGGACTAATGGATGATGGATTAGGATAGGATGTGGAGGCTTGGAATGGATTAGTGGAAGGTTGGTTTCCCTTATCAAGGTTAGGATAAGGATGATTAATGGACATTTTTTGTCAATTAATGGTATGCATCGTGTTAGCCGACTCTTGATAGTGAGGGTAGATGGATGGATAACTAGATCTTATGGATTTTTGGTAAGAGGGATAGATGGGTGATTGACTATGGGTTGTGGTTGATTGGTATGGAGAATCAATGAATTTTCTATTAATTTCTATGGATTGTGTGTATTGACTATTTTGAAGTAATTGGTTTTCAATTTGATTATGAAGCATATCAAGGTAAATTGAAGACATTGTATGAGTTTGGATTAGGATAGATAATGGGATCGTTCAAATGGATAAGACAACTTAGTGAGGACCCTATAAGACTTGTGACCTTCATATGACAATGCAAGGAGACTATGTTATATTTTTGGGGTTTAAGGAATGCCAAATGATGACGCACCTATGACAAAAATTAAGGTACAAAGTGACAATAGATGGAATTGAGATGTGATAATGTCACTTATGATCTAAAATATATGGTGTGACTAAGACTAAAGTATGCAAATGTGATGAAAGATGAAGAGTATGTTATGACTAAATGTTATGATATGTTCAGTCAAAGGACTTTTGTGGACCTCAAAAGAGGTTTCTAAAAAAACTAAGGTAGTCCAATGTAGCAAATCTAATTGTCAAGACCTTAAAAAATACTGAAGTGATGATGATTGACAAAGTGAGCCTCAAACTAGACTTATGAGTTTAAAGGACCAACTTAAATGAAAAATACTTGATTGGTGAAAGGACAAGGTCAAGACAAGCTAAAATTTTGACAATGTTCTAATCAAAATTTTGATAAGTCTTCTAGTCTAAATCTACAAAAAATGTGTGCAAATAATAAGTGACTTAGGGTTTGACCTAAGATGTATGCAAATAAAGGAAACCTAAGTGTACAAAGTGAAATGAATGATCTAAAATGAGAAATTATATGGTCTGATGAGATAATTACAGTCAGGAATTGATCTAAAATGAGACCACACCAAAATTCCCTAAAACATTTTTCAACTAGAAAATGTGGTGCACAGCCTGTCAATTTTTTTTTACCAATGTGCAAATGCAGCGGATAATTCTTTGTAGATATGGTTCATTGTCATGCAATTGTGGTTTACACTCTGTCAATGTGGTGAATAGTGTGTTCTTCCCTAGATTGAGTGTTTTTGACTGATTTTTTGTCTTGATTTTTGTGAAATGTGATGGAAAACATAGAAAACAATCTGAAAACAAGCCTTGGTTGTTTTAATGTCCAAATTTTGTGAGCATAATGTTTATGTTCAAGTGTTTTTCAGCCCAATTTCCATGGTTCTAACAAAAATTCGAAGACAATTCACACACATAAAACACTTCCTACCCTAAGGTTAATGGACAATGGCAACACTCTCAAGCCCACAACTTGGAATCTCCTTCGACGCAAGTGGAGGGACACCTTCAGGGGGTGTATTTACTCTTGTCTTGTGAGAGAGAATAGCTAAGGGCCTCCTAGAATGGAAGGATAACCCAATCACCATCTCCCTAGAAAGCTACAATTAAAACAAGTAGCTTATACAATGTTGGGGATTTTTGTCTCATCTCAAGGGAGTCATATGGTGAGTAAAAATCTTTGAGGCGCTATGTTTATTCCCTGCACTAAGAATGACACCAAAACTCAATCAATAAGGGTGGGCCTCTAACTAATTTTTATTTTCGTCATTGCTCGGGGACTTACCACCTCATGAGCATCCAAAAAGCCACTTAACGCTTTAACCAATCCTACTATTGGTACTAAAAATACCTCATGTAAATGTGGGTAGCTTGCACTTTCAAATGGGCACTATATGATGAAGGCTAATGGTAGTTTGGTCTTGACTTTAGTCTTACACTTTTATATAGCAACTCGAGGGAAAAACACTTTTGGTCATCAATGAGTTATCCATACGGATGTGCCTCAAGGCCAGGCCCTATCTAAAGGGTTATAACAAAAGTGATACAAATAAAAAAAATGATCTCAAAGGTCATACAAAGATGTGAGGAGCGAGCATACATATGTACTTGCTCACACTAGAAAAATTTCATTAACCTTTAGAAAACCAAATGTGTGTTGTGACAATGAAAATGTTAAGAAGTGTTTTTGATTCCCAAGATCACTTAAAGCGCGAGGGAATACCATACACACCTCAAAACAAAAACAAGATCACAAGACAAGGAAAATAATGGTTCCTTTTATCCCCAAATTGAAAATGTGACAATTGCAAAGATACTTGGTTCCTTTTAATCCAAAATGAGTATAAATTCAAGTTCTTTTTAACCCAATGAGTGCAAAATGTAATTTTTTGTTCTTTTTATCCCAATAAATGAAGATGCAAGTTGTTGTCCTTTTTAACCCAATGAGTGTGAATGTAAGTTGTTCTTTTTAACCCAATGAGTGAAAGATGCAAGTTTTTCTTTTTGTCCTAATGAGTATGTCTAGTCAAAATATATTTCCTTATAAAAATCAAAATGTTCCTATCTTTAACAAGAGTAAACAAAAATCCTACAAAGATAAGTTAGTAATTCCAAAGGAAAATGTTTACTCCCAATGTAAGCCACACACTCCCAACCAAAAATTAGTAACACAAAAACCTCTAATCTACCGAATGAAAAAAAGCATAGAATGACAAACTCCTAATTAAGGAAATCAAGAAAATGCAACTCAAAATATCACAAATGCAACTCATTATTCTAGAACAGATGCAGTGAACTAGACTGTGACTACGACATTTTAGATGGTGACTACAGCTCATAGTCAAAAACAAATGCAGTGAAGCCCCAACAGATGCGGTGCAAAAACCTAAAAGCTAAAAACCTCTCAATTCTGACAAAATCTAGAAATATCGAAATAGAAATGATGTAATTATTATGTTGAGATATGAAAATAAAACCAGAGAGCTGAGAAATAACAGAAAATATCAAAAAATAGAATCACATTTTCCCTATATTCAAATAAATGCGAAGGTCTCAGGATGATGACTACGACTTGTTGTCTTCACAAATTCATCGCAGGATTTGGTGAATGCATCATGGGTAAGTCCATGGATCTATGACACAAAAAAGGCTCTTAAGATGCCACTTTTTTTCTGAAATCAGTAAAATTTGATTTGCACAAGAAAATGAAGATAGTTGCGATCAAAATTTTAAGATGCAGAAAGAACAAGAGTTGAAGTGCTCCAAGTCTAGTTTCTAAGCTACTAATTCCTTTTGAAATTAATGAAGATTAAAGGTCTCAAAAAGGGGGGGCCAAAACAGGTCCTATTTTTTTAAAAAAATAGCATAGCGTCTGAGGGCCCCTCCCTTTTTGATTAACTTTTTTTTATAATTTCAAAAATATGAACTATGAGAAATTAGCTAACACCATGTAGTTTATCCTCATTCTTTTGGATTTTTTTTAATGAATATATAATATTTTATGAATTTTCAAAGTGGACACATCCTGAAAAAGCTGAAATTTAAGCATGCTCCCCCCTAATTTTTTTGAAAACTAATTGAAAATTGATTTTTTTCATCATGTGTAGAATGAAGTATAGTTTTCAAAAAATGTAATTTGTTTCACGATTCAATGAATGAATAAAATTCTATCCTAAAACTAGCACATGTTGGTTTTTGGCAAAAACAAATGCAATAACAAGAGAAGTTATGGATGAGAACCTTAACTTAATTAAAATGTAATTTTTTTTATATATTTAGGTAGCTAAGAGAGGGCCTAATTTCATCACATTTTTTTTTATAAACATGGATTGAAAGACATGCAAATGTGATGGTGAGCATGACTAAAAATGCATGAAATTTTGTTACCCTTTCAAAAAGTCACATCTTTTGCATGAAATGGTTGTCCAAACCTTTGGGTCGGATGCCCAATGCAAAATCCAACCCATTGGGTTAGTATTTCCCAATGCAACCCATTTGGCATGTGCCAAATTTGGCACTCGCCAAATGTGAAGCATGAATTTTGCAATGAATTTTTGTGAACTCTTTCTTCTTCTCTTTCTCTACCAGGGAGACTATAAGTTGACATTTATATATGGAAATTTACTTTCTTATACTTTAAGTTATATTTCATGTATATAGTTTCAAGATGTTTGAGAGTGGTTTTGGATCTCTAGGAGTTATAATGAAAATTCTAGTTTTTAGATTTTAAAAAAATTCAGATAGTCAAATTTTATTAATTAGCATGTCAAATTTTAGAAATCAGGAGGTCAAATTTCAATAATCAGGAGGTCAAATTTCATCTTTCTCTCTCTCTCTCTCACTATCTCTATCCCTTTATCTGACACTCTCTCCTTTGAGCTCAAGAACTACATCTCTACATGTCCATCTCTCTCTCCTTCCCTCTCTAATATATATCTCATTCTCTCTCTAATATCCATCTCCCTCCCTCCCTCCCTCCCTCCTTCCCTCTCTACATTTCTCTATCTCCACCCTCTCCTTCTATCTCTATATATCTCTCTCTACTAGCTCTATATCACCTATCTCTATCCCTACCTATTCCCCCCTCCCTCCCTCTCCCCTCTTTCTCTCTATCTCCTTCCCTCTCTCTCTCCAGCTTCCCTCTCTAATCTCTATCTAACCATTCTCTCTCCCTTCCCACTCTCTGGTTCTCTCTGGCTCACCTCTCTCTCCTTTTCACGCCCTCCCACTCTCTAATTTTCTCTGCCTCCCCCTCTTTGTCCTTCCCTTTTCCTACTTCTCTTTTATCTCACCTCTTTTTCTCCCCACTCTCTCTCTCCTCTCTCTTCCTTTCCCCACCTTTTCTCTCTACTTGTATTTCTATCTAGCCTATCCCTCTATACCTCTTTCTCTCTCTTCACCCACCTTCCATCTCAGTCTCTCCACCTTCCTCCTTACCTCTCTACTTCTCTCTCCATCACACATCTCTATCACCCATCTCACTTCTCTCTCTCCCCTTCCCTCTCTATTCTCTTTCTCTCTATCTCACCTCTCTCTCCCTACCTATCCCTCCCTCCTCTCTTATCTCTCTCACCTCTCTCTCCCTCCCTACCTCTTCCTCCCTCTT
>VDFB02178231.1:15000-17214 GCA_007258455.2 Sequoia sempervirens | reverse complement strand
GAACGAGGTACTAAAAGAATTTCCAGGAAGTTTTGTTATTGTGTATTTAAATGATATTTTTATTTTCAGTAAGACGTTGGATGAGCATCTGATACATATTCAGAGAGCCTTTGAGAAGTTAAGAGAAGAGAAACTGTTGATTAATTTGAAGAAGTGCAATTTTGTGAAGAGGGAGTTAGTGTACTTGGGGTTTGTTGTCTCAACAGAAGGTCTAAAGATGGACCTAGAGAAGGTGAAGGCTATTTTGGAATGGCCTACCCCAAGAACTACTACCAAGGTGAGATCTTTCCATGGTTTGGCTAGTTTTTAAAGAAAGTTCATTAGAAACTTCAGTAGTATTTGTGGACCCCTGACTGAAACAATGAGAGGGGATAGAAAAGAATTCAAGTGGAGCACTGGAGCGGCAAATAGTTTTGAACTGTTGAAGCAAAAGGCAACATAGCAACCTGTTCTATCCCTCCTAGATTTCAACAAGGTGTTTTAGGTGGATTCTGATGCCAGTAGTTGTGCCATTGGAGTAGTGTTGAGCCAGGAAGGTAAGCCCATTTCCTATTTTAGTGAAAAGTTAAATGATGCCAAGAGAAAGTATTATGTATATGATCAGAAATTTTATGCTATAGTTCAAGCATTAAAAAAATGGAGACATTATTTGTTGTCGAAGGAATTTGTTCTATATACTGATCATCAGGCCTTGCAGTACCTAAATAGTCAGGAAAAATTAAATCAGAGGCATATGAAATGGGTAGAGTTTTTGCAGAGTTATACCTTTGTTTTGAAACATAGGAGTGGGAAGTCAAATAGGGTTGCAGATGCCTTAAGTAGGAGGCATATATTGATGACAAAGATGGAGATTGAAGTGGTTGGGTTCAATGAACTTAAGACACTATATGTAGAAGATCCTGATTTCGCAGAGGCTTGGAAAGCTTGCAAGGAACCTGTTACAGTGGACAGGACAAAGTGGTTGGATTTCATAATCCAGGATGGCATGTTATTTAAGGGAAGTCAATTGTGTATCCCGAGGAGTTCCATGAGGGAGAACCTGATAAAGGAGAAGTATAGTGGAGGAATGGTAGGACATTTTGGTCGGGATAAGACCATTGCCATTATTAGTGAGCATTATTATTGGCCTCAGTTGTCACCGGATGTGAAGAAGTTTGTACAAAGCTACAGGGTATGTCAGATGGCTAAATGAGTGAGCTAGAATACAGGCTTATATCAGCCCTTACCTGTACCAGAGAGGCCATGGGATGATATAAGTATGGACTTTGTTCTTAGTTTGCCAAGGACACAACGAGGGAATGATTCAGTCTTTGTGGTGGTTGATAGGTTTTCAAAGATGGAACATTTCATTCCATGTCAGAAGACCCATGATGCAGTCCACGTTGCTGACTTGTTCTTCAAAGAGGTGATGAGGCTACATGGTCTGCCAAAGAGTATTGTTTTAGATCGTGACACCAAATTTGTGGGGTACTTTTGGAGGACCTTGCAGAAGAAGCTGAAGACAGAGTTGAAGTTCAATTCTGCACACCATCCACAAATAGATGGGAAGGTAGAGGTTGTTAACAGGAGTCTGGGTAACCTACTGAGATGTTTGGTAGGAGATAAACCCAAGGGATGGGACTTGATCTTACCCTAGGAAGAATTTTCTTACAACAATTCTGTCAACAGAAGCACTGGTAGATCACCGTTCTAGATTGTGTATGGAGGTATCCCCAGAACAGCTCCAAAATTGAGGAAGATGGACCAAGAGAAGAAAATAAGTGCTAAAGATGAAGATTTTGCAGAGCACATCAAGAATATACATGAGAAGGTATGAGAACACATTAATAAGATGAATATGCAATATAAGGCTAAGGCAGATCAGAAAAGGAGGAATAAGGAGTTTCAAACTGGCAATGAAGTAATGGTCCACTTGAGGAAAGAAAGGTTTCCCGTGGGAACCTATAACAAATTGAAGATGAAGAAATTCAGTCCCTGTAAGATTTTGAAGAAGCATGATTCAGGGAATGCATATGAGGTAGAGTTGCCTAATGGAATGAACATTTCCCCTGTGTTCAATATTTCAGATTTGATAGAGTATCATGAAGGTGGAATGGAGGAAGCACCAACAATAGGGAAGTATGGCATTCCAGCACCTACTTCAGAAAGGGAGGAGATTGAAGCACCTGATAGTCGGTGGGAAGGAGTACCTCAAAAAAAATAGGCGCGATGAAG
>VDFB02178231.1:0-10000 GCA_007258455.2 Sequoia sempervirens | reverse complement strand
TTTATTATCTTATGATTTGATAAGCAAGGAGCTATACCTTGAGAGGATATTCCTTGCATAAGAGTTACCAATGCATGAGATACATATATACCTAACAAGTGGGATGGAGATGCTACCACCTTTTCCCTTATTCATGAAAGGTTTTCTTGTGAGTTGTTGGTTCCTTATAAGAATTTACATGGGTTCTCCATTGGCTTATTCTTGGGGATGTTTTGTGTTTCCGTAGTTGCACTAACATATATATGGTGATAGACCAAGATGGCTAGAGCTTAGGAAAGCTGGTGGCCCAATATGCAACAACATGCATGTTAGCTCTCAAAAATGCAGGCAAGGATACTTCAAGAGGTTTCCAATCTCTTCATACATCTCTTTTTCTTTGATCAGCATTTGGATATGTGCCTTGTTTAGTTTTGCAATATTCACCCCTATCTCCACAGTAGCTACAGGGTTAGCTTCTCCAACCTTCAAATTCATGACATTGCCAAATGCCTTCTTAGTATCAATTACCACTGATTTTCTGTGGGGTGGATATAACGCCCAAATCATTAATGACCCCTCATCAATATTGTATTTTGACCTAGCATACACCTTTGTTACACTTTCTTTGTCAAGTTTATGTGTTGCATTGCTATCTCTTAAGAAACTATAAAAAACAAGAGCATAATTCAAATCAAGTCCTGGGAAGATCATGACACCAGCACTTTCTAACATTTTCCTTCCTTTCTCAGGGGTCATATTTTTCATTTCATCATCCATAGATTTTCTCAATTGACCCAGTAGTTGCTCTTAATTCCCTGAAGTAGCATCATCAACATTTTCTCTTATTTCCTTCCCCTTCTGCATGTACAAGAATGCCTTGAATTCTGGGGAATTTATAAATTCATCATCTGAGACAAAAGATCTGTATTCCATGTGCCTTGCATCTATATCGCCACTTTCAATACTTTGCTCTCTGTTTGGGAAAACATAATGCTGAGTTCTCACCCTAGACACCTTTTCCACTCTACCTTTAGGCACATCATCTTTTGGTGCTCCCTAATCTCTAAAAGACAATAATTCTACCTCCAGTAGCTCTTGGTTATATCTTTCCACCACCATCTCAGCTTCATCTTCATCCAAATTTCTTATCATGTCATCAAAAGGACAGGGTACATGCTAATACCCTCCAAAGTTTATCTTCATCTTAGCAGAATTTATATATCCTTCAGGATCAAAACCCTTTCTGCGTGGCCCTCTCTTCATATTATAATGCATCAATCTGTCAAGAACTGAATTGTACCCTTCCTTGGCTAATACAGTGAAGTCACCAAAACACATTGTACTAGGCATAAAAGCTTGTTTCCCAAAAGAACTAAAATGCATTACACTACAATAGTCCATCTGCTTGACAATCTCTAAGTATGCAATTCTATTTGGAACTGTCTTTGGCAGGATAAAAGGGGCATCTTTGAACCCATAGACTCTGATCATTGTAGCTCCTTCCAAACAATACCAATCACCCCAGTTATCATCAATTGCCCCATTGAAGTCTTTGGGATGAAGGAATCTCTTTATCTCATTAGATAATGAATAGTTGCATGGATAATTGTACAATTTATACAATGTTTTTACAAAATATTCCTCAAAATGAATGAAACTAGCACATGAAAATCTGTTGTCCCAAATAGCAGTCCACATTTGAACAGGCAATGCATCATCCTCCTTACCAACTTGAGAAATTATCATCTCTGTAGGCCACACACCCAACTCTTGTAAAAAATATAGTGCTAAATGCATCAACAATGAATAGTGAATGAGATGAACACTAGGAGCTCCACCCTTGATAGCCATCAATCCTAAATCAAGCCCCCTAGCAATATATGAAGCATAGTCAAATGGCCTGAAGTTATGATACTGGATATCTAATGTAATGACCATTGGTACAATTGACATGAATTATGGGGCATCCATTCCCAACACTTGACATACAGAGAAATATGTGTACTTCATATAGGGCTCAAATAAGTCAACATGATAAGGAGGCCCTTCATTATCCTTTAGGGGTTCTGGCTTGCTGCCCTGTTTAACCCTATGAATCAGCAACCTCCAACCCTTATATATCGTAACCATTCTTGAGAATTCTTTCTCCAATTCCTCGGGGATGATCTCTTCATTACAGAATCCCTCTAATTTGAAAACCTCACCAATTGATTCTTTAGACAAATATATCTATGGTTTTCCAAATGGGTCACAAATAACTTTGAACTTTGGTTCATAGTGATCAGCAAGTAGCTTAACTAATTCTGCATTCACAAATACATTGGGGCATACCAGTTTTCCTACATTCAGTTTCCATGGGTTACAGACTGGTTCAAAACGGTTTTGCCTATGATAATGGAAATTGAATAGCTCATACCCCCTCACGGCGGTCCAGACATCACCTATGAACTTGCATTTATCATCTAATTTGTCAATTTCTGCCCTAATTTGTGCGGACCTTCTGGCTTTAGGTCCTGAACCAGGTAGCTGATCAATAAGGTCTTGGTTTAGTCTTCGTTCAAGGCCTTCATGCTCTGTATCTACCTTTTGTTTCTTCCCTTTTGGTTGACTACTCTCACCAAGTTTTCTACCCTTAGCCTTTCCAGAACTAGAAGACTCCATTCTTTTAAGATTACAGAAGATAGAATCAGAAGGCTTAAAATGCAATAACTTACAATATTCTATTCGAGCTCCCCAAGCTGAAAAATGTTTTGGTTCTCCATTTTGCGCTGGTGATTCTTCTGTACTTAATTCAACATTGATGCATCAATTAAACATTCACTATTATATTCCATCACGCCATTAATGAAGCACGAACAAAATTCAATTAGAGCTAGCACTGTCACATCAAGCGTCTTATCGGTGAGAGATTTTCAAATTTGAGGCGAAGTCCTTTTACAATGTTTATTAACCCTTTCGCCAAGACATTCTGTAGTTATACCAACACCTAGAATAGCTATCACTCATGTTACTTATGTCACTGTAACAACCTCGAGTCAGGGAAACGTCTCATAGATTTCATTATGTCTTACCGATATGCATTCTTCATTGTATTCTCCAGTCGCTAAGACACTCTCACCTCTTTCACCGATGAAATAAGTCTTACTGATGAAGTCATTTATCAGCAAGACAATGAACCTTCGAAAAGACTTATACCAATGCAAAATGTTATACCAAACCCCTTTCTTCATTTTATTTGCTGAGACTTACCCTGAAGACCACCCTTCCTACGGATGTGTCTTTTTATCGGCGTAACTTTTGAATTGGCAAGACTCCATAGCTTCTCCCTGATAGCCTTTTTGATGAAACCCCTTTACATCTTATCGACAAGACTATTTTCTTTCGGCAAGTCACTACTCCGATATACTTTAGTCTTACTGACATATATATTCTCATTGCCAATCGGTAAGACAATTCACATTTGCCAAGACATTCTGCCGAAAACCTTTAGCTTGGCCGAACACTTCCACATGCGTCATTCGGAGAGACATAATGTATTCGCTATAACTCTACGCCGATACCCATAAGTTTGGCCAAAATGACCCTTCTATGTGTTAGTCGGTATAGCGTGTTGAGCTCGCCATGACATTATAACGATGTCTCAATCCTTTTCCGATAGAGCCTTTCAAATGTTGTTCAGCAAGACACTATTGTTTCGCTATGACCTTCACCCGAATATGATTTCCTATGCCGATATGTATCTCTTCTGTCGCTGAAACAAAAGATATGTCATCCCGAACGCTTGTAACAAGAATTAGTGAAAAATACATAGGTCGGGGAGACATTTACTCTGTCTTGCCGAAATGGAGAATGTAATGAAATATCACAATTTAGATGGATTCAAACGGATCATGTGACAGAATATAAGCAAGGAAACACGAGGAAGGGATTTTATGCTTTTGACAAGGGCTCAATTTGGACACTTATGAATGCAATTGACTGTGAAAATTTGCAAAATTTTACAGTTCTAACAGTGGCTCCGTCTGGGGATGAATGATAGTAAAATCATTGCAAGGATCCAGTTTTCTGGGTGAGCAGACCAAACATATGGCAATGGACTATGTGAGTAAAATGGAATGAAAGTGATGATCCTACACTACTGTACATGGAAAAAATTATTTTGAAAGAAGGAGAGTCAGGAATGTCCATGTACTGGAAAGTCCTGCTCCTTTTAATACCTATACTACTATGCATGGAAGATAAAGTTTTAAGAGGATTATTAAGGATTGTCCATGCACTGGCAACCCTAAGTCCTTTGTACTACTCAAGAGAAAAAATGCTTCAAAAATTTCCCATGTATAGGAAATTCCTGATCTTCACCAGTCATATTTTGCAAATAATATGAGTCCTCTCCCTGCCTTCCAATCACCACAAAAGGACCCAACCACAAGGCTTCAAACTTTCCATGTTTTACTCTCTCCTGGAACCTTGCATTCCACATTAATACCAAATCACCTTCTGCAAATTTTCTATCTTTTTCCTTTTTGTCAAATAAATATTTCATCTGTGTTTGCAATTTCATGTTTTGACTTTGGGCAATTCTCCTCATCTCATCAAGTTCAGCTAGTTGCTCCATCCTTTCCTTCATAGGCTCAGAAATATCTAAATCTTTCTGAAGGAAAAACTTATAGACTGGTAACAAATTTTGCAATGGCATCCTGGCCTGTGTTCCATACACCAATTCAAATGGAGATAGCCCAGTTGCCCTTTTTACTGTAATCCCATCAGCCCAAACTGCCAGTTTTAGTTTTGAATCCCAAGCTTTCTTATTCTGACCCAACATTCTCCTTATAATCTTTTGAAGACTCTTATTATTGGATTATGCTTGTCCATTGGCCTGTGGATGATAAGGGGCTCCATAAGAAATAATGATACCATATGTGCTGCAAAAAGTTCTGAACTCATATGATCTGAAGCACATCCCATTATCAGTGATCAATCTTATTGGTGTTCCAAATCTAGTAATGATGTTTTCCAACAGAAAATTTGTCACAACTTTACTTGTAGCCTGTTTAGTTGGGATTGCTTCTACCCATTTTGTAAAATAATCAGTGGCTACCAATATCCACCTATGTCCATTACTTGATTTTTCTTGTATCTCTCCTATGAAATCAATTACCCATTGATGGAAAGGGGCATCAGCTTGCAAGGGCCGAAGTGGCAAAGCTCCTTGATACTTTATTTTTCCAGAAAACTTCTGGCAGGCTTCACATTTTCTGACATATGCAAAAGCATCATTGAAAACCTTTGGCCAGTAATAGCCTACCCTAAGAATTTTATGTGCAGTTGTCCTTGCTGAATAATGTCCTCCACAAACTCCTTCATGCATTTCGCACAAGACATGCTTGGCTTTTGATTCATCTAGACACAACAACAATATACCATCCCTATTTTTCCAAAACAAATCACCATTCATGAAAACATACTTAGATGCCTGCAACTTCAGAGTTCTTTTCTAATTGTCACTCATTCCCTCTGGACACTTCATACATTTCAAATAATGCATGATATCAGTATACCATGGAGTATGCTCAATGCTTGCAACTACAGTCTCTTCCTCCACATTGCAAATTTTTGACTTGCTTCAATGTTTGCTTCTGCCATCAGTCTAGCCAAGCCTTGACCTCTCACTAGCTTAGTGATTTGTATCTCCATGTCAAATTCCTGGATTTTGTTAATCCACCTACATCTTTTCCCTGTTACTTCAAATTGTGTCAGAATATCTTTTACAGCTGCATGAGGAACATAAGCAACTACCTTTTCTCCAACAAGATATGGTCTGAAAGCTTTTATAGCTTTTACCAATGCAAATGCTTGTTTCTCCATTATGTCATACTTTAATTCTGACCCCTATAATGATTTACTAAAGAAAGATACAGGCTGCTCATAACCATCCTCATTCTTTTGCAACATGACAGTAGTGACAGTATGCATTGAAGCAAATAAAAATATCTAAAAAGGTTTTGAAAAATCTGGAGACTTAAGGACAGGAGCCTCCTTGATAGCCCTTTTCATGGATATAAAAGCTTCCAACACCTCTGCAGTCCATTCTACCTTCTGTCCTTTTCTCAACATTTTTGCTATGGGTTTAATTATTTCAGCAAAGTTAGACACAAACCTCCTAACAAAGTTAATCTGCCCAAAGAATGACTGTATGGCTTTAATAGTTTTAGGGACATGAATTTTATCAATAGCCTCAACCCTTTCAGGATCTATCTTAATACCTTCTTTTGAAACAATATGCCCTAAAAGCTTACCCTCTATAACTGCAAAATGACATTTCTTAGGGTTTAAGCTGATACCATATTCTAGGGCTCTTATAAATACCTTTTCCAAATGTTGAACATGATCTTCAACATTCTTTGAGTGAGCAATCAAGTCATCCTGATACACCACCATGATAGCATTGATCAAATCTGCAAATGCCACATCCATAGCTCTCTGGAAAGTTTCTCATGTGTTTGTGAGACCAAACGACATTCTCAGATAAACATAAGTTCCCCAAGGAGTCGTGAATGTTGTCTTGTACTGCTCATATTATTTAACCTTAACCTAGTTATATCCTAAAAATCCATCCATCATAGACAACAATTCACAGCCTGTCACCTTATGCAATACAACCTCCATATTAGGCAGAGGATAATTGTCTTTGAGGGATGCCATATTCAGATTTCTAAAATCTACACACAGTCTTATGTCTCCATTCTTCTTTCTCACAGGGACCAAGTTTGAGACCCACGTTGAGTGCCTGATGGGCTTAATGATTCCACCATCTCTAAGCTTGGCCAATTCTTCTTGCATTTTAGGCTCTAGAGTTGGATTTATAGGTCTTTGCTTTTGTCTGAATGGTTTAGCATCTGGCTTCAATGGTATCTCATGCTGAAACAAGTCCTCCCTATATGCTTTTAGATCCTTATAAGATTCTTCTTTCTCACAGGGACCAAGTTTGAGACCCACGTTGAGTGCCTGATGGGCATAATGATTCCACCATCTCTAAGCTTGGCCAATTCTTCTTGCATTTTAGGCTCTAGAGTTAGATTTATAGGTCTTTGCTTTTGTCTGAATGGTTTAGCATTTGGCTTCAATGGTATCTCATGCTGAAACAAGTCCTCCCTATATGCTTTTAGATCCTCATAAGACCAGGTGAATACATGTTTATACCTTCTCAATAATTCTATTAACATTCTTCTGGTTGTAGGGCTTTTCTTTTTCCCAATGTACACCTTTTTTGGTGCCATCTCAGTCCCCAAGTTAATTTCTTCGATGTATTCTCTTTTGACTAGTGTCTGCTTCATAAGGGACCAATCACCTCCATCATACACCCTCTCAAGTGCCACTAATCCTTTGGGAAGTTTATTTGTTTTAAGCTACAGGATCTCTTTCCCAAATACTGTTTGTTTCCCATCCACTTCTTCAACAAAGGCATTGAAGTCAATTTCTTGAGCTTCATACTGATCAATACAGTGGAGAAACTTTAAAAGGTCAGTATCATCATTAAAAACCTACCAATTATATATATTATCAGACACAAAAGGCCTTGTCTTGAATTCAATTTGTGATACTCCAACCAATGTAACATCATCCTTCTTCAGTGCTACATTTGCAAGAAAATCCACCATTATATTCTTCAACCTGTCAATCCACTCAATTGAGAATGCATCAAATAACTCCATTGTGTCCCATACAACATTTCTATACTATTTCAATCTCTTATGCTTTGTTGCATACTTTGACTTGATTTGTGAGACAACCAACTCAGAATCCCCTCGAACAGTCAGTAACTTGATTTTATGTTTCACAGCAATATTCAAACCTGTTAGTAGAGCCTCATATTCTGCCACATTGTTTGTACATTCGAATGATAGCAGAAATGAATACTTGAATGTAACACCCTCGGGTGAAACAAACACTATCCCTACTCCATTACCTTCTTGACTACAGGCTCCATCAAAGTACATCTTCCACAAACCGTTGCAGTCTTGTGCAGCATGCTTCTCAATTGGGTCAGTATTGACCAACTCTGGTTGGGCTGGTTCTATTTTGAAACTCCCAAGATCAACATCACAAAAACATTTGATCTGATCTTGTGGTACACAGTCAACAAGATGGTTCATCCTTGGCTCTCTATACAACTTCACTTCTTTTCCATTCACCAAAATTGTTGCATAAGATAGATCGAACTGGACATTTCCACCAACAACTATTGTCCACTGTCTTGATAAGAGCATTCCAAACTGAGAAGGGGTGTCTATTACTATTATATCAATATTATAAGCCACTTGAGGATAAGCAGCTAACTTGACTTCAACATCTTTTATGATACCTACCATAGGAACAGGTCGGTTATCCATTACACAACATTTCCCTTCATGTGTATCCACCCACATGCCTAGTTGTTTCATCACTCCTACTGGCATAATATTCATGGCAGCACCATAATCTATCATGCAATTCCTCAATAACTTATTATTTATTAGTAATGTAGTGAAAAAAGGATCAACCTATGGAGGGCTTGTCAGTATGTTACTTAAGCAGATTTCTGGGATATTTACCCTCTCTTGTTTACCACTTGCTTTAGTAACTACCTTGCTATCAAAATTCATAGGTATTTCATTTTCATTTCTTATCAATTGGACATCACTATCTCTGTATTCCTTAATCTTCATCATCTCAAGTAATGGAACAAACATCTTCACCTGAGATAGGGCTTGAGTGAAATCAAAGGATGGTCCCTCCATTTTGGCTACTTTCTTTTGTTCTAATATTTCTCCTTTGTTCTCCTCTTTTTCTCTTTTGTTTGGTTGATCAAGCTTTAGCACTTCTTTGTTTAATTTCTTTGCTTCCTCCTTTTGAGCGGATTTCTACTCACTCTTATCATGTTGTTTGTTTTCAGTTTTCTTCAAAACTCCTTGTGCAATCTTTTGATCCTTCATAAAGATACCCCTAGGAACACCCTCTTTCTCATTCACTATCTTGTTCCTCAACCAGTACTTACTCTTTGCTTCTTCTACTACAACAATAGTTAATCTTTCTATCTCTTCCTCAGTAAGTCTCCTCATATTACATTGAGTAGGCACCTCAACAGGTTGTGGTTCTGCATATTCATCCTTAGAGTCAGAGAAGACTTGCTACTCAACCATATGGACATTGTACCTTTGTTTTGAAACATCATACTCATAACCTCCATCCTCTGAGGATGAGTACCTCTCCTCAACATGGTGAAAATCATTTGAAGTTAAATAAATCGTGTGATCTTCTCCACCATCCCTCATTAGCACTCCTTATTCTTGCATCCTCTGAGCTACAACACAATAATCAGGGGAATGTGGCTTATCACAAGCCTCACAAAAATAATTGTTATTCACCATATATGTTCCCTTCTTTCTTAATGGATCAAGAGTTTCCTTGTTTCTAGGCCTATCTGTTATAGGTTTCCCATCTTTCCAGTTTGTGTTATAAGGCATGCCATGCAGTCTAGGCCTCTCATTCCTATATGTGTTCTCCTGCTTATATTGATAATTATTGTTTTGTTGAGGAGCCCTAGGTTTGTCTCTTTTATTCATTATCCATGTAGCCTCTCAATTGTTAATGCTATTTTTTGTGCTTCAGCCAAGTCCCTTGGGAACCTATTTCTCAACTCATACCCAGTTTTAGGATCAAAGGCATTCAAATAAACACTTAGTGCTATAGGGTCTGGTAGCTTTGATCCAGGAGGTATTTTGTTCTGCAGTTTATTGAATCTTCTATTGAAATCAAAGATTGAATCATTCTAACCTTTCTGAATTCACATTAGTTCATGGAGAGCAGCATCTGGTGCACTTAGATTCACAAATTGCTCAAGGAATCAATCTTGAAATATCTAGAGAGAATCAATAGAGGTTGTTGCTAGGCTGTTGAACTAGTCCCTAGCTTCTTCAATAAGAGACATCATGAATAATCTCATGTGTAGATCTTCATAAGGTACATCCAAATCTTGAATGAA